>JAILYA010000137.1:148193-360439 GCA_021437795.1 Rhodamnia rubescens
TTATCTGTTGATTTTTACCAGCTGACTCAAACATGGAGCCTGCATAGTAGGCAAATGCATTAGTCCCACCAAATTGTTGAAGCACCATCAGCCCAACTGCTATCTAACACGTTGACAAGATTAGGAAAAATAAAAGGGAACGAAAATTTCAAGCAAATTGAATAAATTGGAGGGCATTCTCACTATAAGTGGATGAGCATATCGCCTTTGGAACAGATCCAGAATTCTAGACTGGGACTGCCGTTCAAAGGTCTCTGTATAGTCCTACACCGACAAGTTAAATGAGAAAACCTCATAGGCAAGAATCAGATGTTTCCAAATTATCCGAAAGCCATGTGATATTGAGACATTACTCTGATATCTGCTGCTTCCTGAGTAATATCGACACTTTTGCCTCTGAGTCTCTGTAATGCGACTTCAAACTCCTTCTCTCTGTGGACTTTTACCTGTAAGTGACCATCTGCTAGTAATCTTTCTTACAACAAAATGTGCATAATCTTGGCTTCGTCATCCAGTCCTATGATTTTACACAACTAGCAAATCCTTACAAGGGTGATCGACACCAATTGGATTGTGTGTCACAGTGGGTGCTCATTTGAAATGTTAATACATATGCCTCAACTGGACTGACAACTTACCAGCCATCTAGGAGACTCTGGAACAAAGGACAAACCCACAATTTGTATGACGCAGGGAATGCAACCTGAAGATGATGTTACCAAGAATGACCTTTCGATGTTTTCCCATCTCATTCACCACATAACATATGAAAAGGAACTTAGACACTACCGATCAGAGCCAAGATGCGCCAGGAGACAATGGTTCCAAGAAAGTAAATCAACGAAAAGCCACAGCATATCATGAACTGAAACAGAAGCCAACTCCATGTTGGTGAGCAAATGAATTGTCTAGACTCAATTTCAGTTTCTACGTTCTCCAAACTTTTTAACCTGATTAAATGCCGTGAATGCTCCCCGAACACTTGTAGGTGTTATCTCCGCAATGTACACAGGTACCTGTTTGAAAATAAAGATAATGATCAACAGCATGTTGGCGGCTTCAACTTCTAGAAAGTTATTAGGACACTAGGCCGGAATCTTCCTGCGCATACCACGTAACAAATAATCCCAATGCCAAGACCGTTTAGCAGTCTTCCAATATCCAGCCACCAAGCATTCTGCAGGTTTAATGGAGTATACCATTAAGTGCTTACACTCTATCTAAAGGCCTAATCCATGACGTGATCATACACAAAAATAGGATGCCTGTAAAATATTTCCTTGCATCTTAGCAGGAAGAGAATCAATTGAGACTTTTTTCCTGATGGCAATCCCTTAACCAGCAAGACAGATAGTTTGAAGTGCAAATTTGCAGTGAAAAATCACAAAAACATCCTACAGCACCAATATCTGAATGAACTCATCCATATGATAAGCACAAAGGTGGAAAATTCGGTTTAATTATGATGCCCGTTTATTGCGTCATCAACGATGAAGAAAACTTCTGAAGAGGCGAGAGGAAGGGCAGGAACCTTGGCAAATGCTATGGAAAGCCATCCTGCAGCACAAAGTATTTGAGAAAGCCACATTGCCTGCATTAAAAGACATATCTTGTAAGAATCCCCATAAGATCTGTCAGGTCTTCACTGAGATTTCAAGAATGAAAGGGAAATGTAGAGAGGATCACTCACTCCTCTACGGCCAATCAAATCCGTTACCCTCCCATTTACCAGAGCTGCTAGTAGACCTCCAACTGTTATTATTGAACCGAAAAGCGAATACTGTCACACGAAAAAGTGGGGGAGAATGTCAACACAAGTTGTAATCTATTTCCCATTTATACGTTTGGTGTCCATGATAGAGATGTCAAACTTGAGCTGGTCTACTAAGTCTCGTTCGTTTTATTTCACTCTAACAAATGTTATTTCACAATAGAGCACAATTAGTACAGCGGCTAATAGATGAACAATCCTAGAGATATCAAACGAATGCTTGAAAGGACTTGCCGCTGCTGTGGATAGGCCCAAATCCTCCATTATGCCTGACTCGGCTGGAGAAGAATAACCAGTCTGCAATGTAAAAACATGCCACCAGTTAATGGCTTGATGGCTACAAATTTTGTCAAGAAATGCATGGAGCAGCACAATTGCCGAGTAAATCCCGAAGCAGATTCATATTAAAGACACAGGCGAAAGGTCAGTTTTTCAAATGGCATCTTTCTCACAAATGTGATCGAAGTAGTTAATGAAGATCGTTTGACCTTTTTTTGAGCCAGAGTAGCAGACACAGATCTTGGATGCTTTATCCTTACACCAATGGCCAAACTGAAAACCCATATTTTTCTTGAAAACGCAATGTCGACCAATCATACAAGAAAACAGAGAGAACTTTGACCAAGAAATTTGCTTCTTCCATCTCATCTCTTCCTTAACAGAAAATTGTCAGTAGACCTCGGATTACGCTGTCTACTTGGCAATCATCAGAACCGTCACAAAAGGCGCCCTGATTGCAAAATTCACCTCTGGTTCGATAGCAGTGCGGGCAAGAAAAATGAAAATCAAGAATCTTCGACAAGAAAACAGAGCTGGTTTCTTGCCGGCGAATGTTAAAACTCGATACGACACTCACAGCACACCCAGTCACGAAAGAACCGCCCACGGCGACGAAAGTGCTGAAAACGACGAGCGGCGTGACCGCAGGATCACTCGAAGGCCTGACGGAGCTGCCGTGGCCAGAGACTTCTTTGGGAAGCAGAGCACCCGTTGGCGACCCATCTTCTCCCAAGCCTTCTTCTCTCTCCATATCTTCTGTCCCAAAAAGCTCTCCGTTGGGAGTTTTCAAGAAACGGGAAATGTCAAGAACGAGTCGTGGGTGATTGTCAGAGGATCGAGGGAGATGGTTTGGAGAGTTAGAGAGGCAGAGCCGACAGGGGAGCTCAAAGCCATGGACTGTCTGTTGCACGAGCAGGTTTCTTTTCCTTGGTTCTTTATTCCTTGATCGATCATGTGCTATAATCTTTGCTCAAACGTGGAGTAGCTATAGCGGCAATTCGTTCACTTATGGTCGTTGTAAGCTACACCAACTACCTCCATCCGACGCTATTTCGGCCAATAACAAGAGATGGGAAATGGCATGGAGGAATAGTTTCGATACGGAAAATCCAGAAAGACAAGGTCGCGGCGATAATGATCAACAGCACGTGGAATTGACGAATAGAAAACCTCGCACGCGAAGCAAATGTAGGGCGGCACCTGGTTCCGGATCCGGGACCGATTTACAACTCATTTCTAGCGGGCTAAACTTAACAGTTTAATGATACGTTTTCATACATGTTAGTAATCTAAGTCTCCGTTTACTTATCGAGGAATGAATGATTTGCAAGATATTTTCCTGAAACGATCGCTTGAATCGCTCATGAAAATGAACGAACGAAAAACATTTTCATCGTCCACCGGAACGTTTAGATATAAATTATCGGCGATAATAGAAGCATTTTCCCTTGAGTAATTATTTCAAGCTCGACGCCAAGCGATCATTTCTAAGATTACGTTTTCAATTCATCTATTCTCCGCGAAACAAGCGGAGCCTAAGTTAGTATTGACGAACTTGTGCGTGTATGATAACAAAAATTGGTTTGTGAACTAATTATTTCTTGAAAACTGCACAATTTGTCCATAAACGGTTCTAACTAAGGGGGCAAAAATTAAAAGGAAATTGTGGGGATGATAGCTTCTCTTGTAGCTTTCTTTTGAAACTCTTGAGGGGGCAAATTCGAGAAACGTTTGCAAAACTTAAGGTACAGTAGTTGGCCATCAAACAATGAGCCGGGGCAATTGCCTCCATATCACATGGCATGGGTCCGTCCCAATTACAAAAGCTTATGCAAATCGGAGTGCCATGAAAAAGGATTCCCCTTTTTTTCTTCTAGATGTCAAGTTTAACATTGTCACGCCCCGATTCCCGAGCCCGCGATATCCCTACCAATCTCGCCTCGGTGTCATGAATAATAGCGCCCAGGGTAGGCTATCGACCTACGACAATAAGGCGCATGCGGAACGTGCAACACTCCCAAACAACAAGATCGGCGGGGATAGTATAGTAGAAAAATCAATACAGTCATTTCACAAAAATCATTTCATTTATAAACCGGGAGCGGATGAATTTTAACCCTACTGAGTTACTGTAAACCTATACAACCCCATTTTTCGGGCGGCTCACTAGGACCTCAAAATGATATATGGCGGGTAAGGTTAAACCTTCATCTACTCCCAAAAATCCTACTTTGATCACTATGCCCTAACATCACGGGCTCCATCACTTGGGACCTGAAATGGTTAAACGACGGGGTGAGAAATTAATCTCGGTGAGTCAACGCCTAAGCCCGGTTAGGACGTTGATTCGCTCGTACATCCTAACAATCAATCAATCACATTAGCATAGAGCAGATATTTCGATCACATGCAAGTTTACGGTCTGACCAGGCATAATGCGATGCAAACTTGACTCAACAATCGGACCAATTATACCAATCACCCAATAGCAAAGCATCATAGCACTTGCATGCACGGGACATCATACGTAGTCCATTTATTATCGAGAATCGATCCGTAAGTCCAAAGACACTAGTCGGTTGGTGCTTTCTTACGGCGGGGCCAGGCATCGCCCCTTACTTCCGGCGACGGTTTCGATAGTCCATGTGATTCCGCTCGACCAACCGGAAGACAATGATTGTCGACACGGCACGGAACTAACGAGGAATCCTTAAAAGGCTTCGACCATTCACAAGCTACGACCGGCAAACGTACGGCCGTAAGACAATGATCGACGCGCATCTAGCAATCGAAGACAATGAATGCTAGGACCGATCGACCGGAAGACAATGATCGTCGGAATTATCCCATTATGTGACCACTCAAGCACTTCGACAACCAGGAGTTCATTTCTTGGAATTAGGTCGAATGCTCACACTCACATGTTCAAATACTTGGCCTAAGGCCGTTTTCGTGCAAAATCATGCAATTTGATCTCATACGTGGTCACATGAATGCGCAATTATATCGACCGACAAATCAATCAATTTAGGGTGATTATCCTCTAATCGGACCCCACAGCAATTAACAATCAATCGCACCGAAAGCCAACAATTTATAACTCAATTAGTCGATTGCGGGCAGTCGATTTATTTCCAATTTCAATTTTCATTGATAGCCAATGCGCACTCATCTCGACCTATTGCTCGCTCGCGATCAATCAACACAATCGATCCAATCAATCAGTTCCGCTCACCAATTAGCCACCGACCACTTAGCTAATTGACTAATCTTAATTAATTACGGTCATTTAACTTTGAACCACGTTTCTATCTAGGCCGACCGTAATTAATCTACTTAAACACCCTAATTAGCTAATTAATCTAAATCCGAACGCAATTAGCGTCCTAACCAAGAGTTAGGGGCTAACTCACAATTTTAACTAGCTCGGGCGGTCTCAACTCGAGCGACGGCGACACGAACTCGGCCGGCCCGGCGCGACGATCGGCGACTTACGGCCCAATTGATTTTGGGCTTCCAAACTTGAACAAAGATGGCCCGAGGACTTGGCGACACCTCGGGAAAGCGGCACGAGGCTTGAGGGTGGCGGCCGGAGCAGTGGCGGCCGGCGATGAACAAGGTTTCGGGCAGAGGAAAACAGGGGAAAACAGTGGCTTTGGGGGCTGTTTTGGGTGGTCTTGGGTGGTGCAAGGGCTGGGAAAGGTTCGACCACGGTCGGGGGTCTCCGAGGAAGCTGCAAGTGGCGGTGACGGCGCCGGCGGACGGCCGGAGACGGCCGAGCCGAGGCTGGGCAGATCCAGGGGCGGAAAAGCAGTATTCGGGTCGAGAATAGGGGAGGCTGGCCGGGGCTCAATCCGAGCTCTACGGGGCGGCGACCGGCTTCCAAGCGCTTCGTGGGGCTGCGAGAGGTCGAGGGGTGGTCGCTACGATGGTCGACGAGCGGCGGAGGGACGTCAAAAGCTGCGGCAAGCAATCGGGGCTCGGGCGACCAAAAACAGGGGATGCCGATCGTGAGGGTTGCTCGCGGCCGTTCCGCGGCTTCGTGGCTGGCTGGCGATGGTCTTGCGGCGGCACGGGGGGTTGAGGGGAAGACGGCGTGGTGGCTGGTCGTGGTCGAAAGTGGCCGCAAGGGCGGCGGGGCTTGAACAGCCCACGGACGCCGCAACGAGCGAGGGGCGGGCGGGGAGGGGCTTCGGGCGGTTTGTCCGGTGGCCATAGGCGGCGGCCGCCGTCGGACCAAGGCGTAGTGACGGGCGGAGATGGCTGGAGGTGGATGGTGGTGGTGGTCGAGCAAAACGACCAAGGAAGGAGGAGGATTGTTCGTGCGGGTGTTGAACAGGGCAGAGAGGGAGAGAGATAGCCGTGAGGGAGAGGGGTAGCGGGAGGGAGAGAGAGAAGAAGGAGGAGAGAGAGAGAGACTTTGACCGGTTGGTGGAGGTTTTAATGGTAAGTGGGGCCCACGGGTCTCATCAAATTTAATTTTCCTCGTCTTATATGCACAATATCCGAGGGCGAAACGGTAATTTTATAATTCGGGATCGATCGGATTTTTAGCTCAACCGATTTGGAATGAAATTGGATTTTCACGAGCTAGGTTTGGTCGGAAAAGTCTAGGTGCGAGGATTAGAAATCCTAAGTCGCGGTGATCACGATTTCGAGACCCAATCAAAATCGAACAACATTTCGGAATCATCCAAAATTCGTCACTTGCGCCCTTACGATCCAAAATTTTATATCAACCGAAATTCAATATTCGTTACTTTTATTGAATTCCGGTATTTTATAGATAGTGAATTTCAGGACGTCACAAACATGGTCCTACCGCTACATAAATCGACTACGTTTAACATGGTCCTACCGCTACATAAATCCGAGTAGACCCAAGTCGGCGGTACAAGAGGGAATCGATGGTTCGATGCTGCCATCAAAACCCAGACTTCATTGCACGTTTAGAACTCGATTGCACTCCACCAGAACTTTTATATCGCGCCTCAGTGGCATAATTTGGAATTGATGAAATTGAAGAATAACTTCTAAGTTACATCCATATTCTCATCAGAATAAAAGTGAAATATATTGAAAAAATTCTGCGAAAATTGTCGAAGAAACAAGTAATCGGGGAATTTGACTGAGATTTAAAGCCTTAAATGTTTGCAGAGCAATCGCCATTGGTACGGCAATTTGCAAAGTATCCAACAAAGATGAGCAGAGGACGGTGAAATCAATCACTGTACAAGGTTGGACAAATTGCGAGGAAATCTCTCTATTTTTCACCCCTCTTGATATTGCAATTTTTGCCGTAATCAGGCACAGAAAAGAGTCAATCCTACAAAAAGGCTCTCGACAGCCTGACTCAATGCCTTTTGTGGTTGGCAACAACAAAGTACAAATCATTGCAGAAAATGGGCAAGTGATGCTTGCAATTCTTCCAGTGCCCGCCCCTTGGTCTCCGGCACTAGCTTCGCGGTGAACAAGATGGTCAAACCGCAAATGCTCGCAAAGATCAAAAAGGTTCCTGAAAGCAGCACAGCCAAGACATAGATCTGTAAGTACATACGCCCGACATAAGAACTAGTGCAGTTCATGTATTTAGGCTCCAGAGAAGCATAGCCAGGGAAAACCACAGGACAAGAATCGAAAAAAGAGGAGGATTAATCACCGGGTGCACTCCATTCGAACATGAAGTTAAAACTGTAGCTGACAATCCAAGAACAGGACCAATTGGAGAAGGTCACCAGGCTTCCAGCCGACCCTTTAACATTCACTGGGAATACCTATCGAGAACATATCCACCGGAATAAACAGGTTTCTATTCCTATATACGGTCTTGAAGTAGAGGCAATAGAGTGCAATGTTAGACTGAAGATATCTATTTACCTCGGACATTATGACCCATGGTAACCCCGCCATGCCAAGTGAGTAAGCTACGGAATATACCTAATTGCAATAATCATCTGTCAGCAACTTCAATACAACTAGTCCTGGAAACAAGGTTGAGGACTTAGAAGCAGCAACATTATTATGAGTAACTATGTAACTATTGCTTCCATGCCAGAAGAAAACTTGGTGAAATGTTTTTCCTTTTTTTGTCCCCATCTTATCCTAGATAGATTGAGCAATGAGCGTACAAAGAAATTCATTTGCCATAAATGTTCTAAAAATAAATAAAAACTAATAAGCGCAAAATCCTTTTTTCCTTTTGTCAAAGTGTAATCTCCAATTTATTATTGCCTGGTAAGGTAGGATTGAGACGCGACTCATTATGCCCTCAACCATAAGAGATAGCCGTATAAGAGTTGAAAAACAAGAAAGCAGAAACTGTTTGTTACCCGGCCTTACCATAATGCATACATACACCAAAATAGGAGTGACTTCTGTCCAATACTCCAGGTCCTGGTTTCACATGAAGGTATTTAAAAAGCAAAGTTCAGTCCACTTTATGAGATTAAGAAGAATGAGTAGGGCTTAGTTAGTGTTCGAATACCTGCATGAAGAATGATAATCCTAGAACAAAGCAACTCAAGCTCATTCCAGCTGAAGAAACCTGCAAATGAAGAGCAGATTTGGTATGCTTATGAGCAACTTAATTTAGGAGATTCCGTCGATGTGCATTGGTTTCATCACCATCAAAAGAGGTCTTCTTCCAGCTTTATCTGTCAAGATTACGCTGAGAGCGGTTGCCGGGATCTGCAAAACAGGTGAGGAATCTTCAATATTCGAACAATAAAATTCTTCGTCCAGCCAAATTCTCTATAGTCTGTTACCTGGACAATAGCCATGCTTCGGGTACCAAAGCTGCTTGAAAAGTCTGTTAGGATGACAAGTCGAGATTACCAAGTCTTCGTTCCTTATGATCAACTAACAAATTTATAGCGTGGTTTTTACCAGCTGACTCGAATATAGAGCTCGCATAGTAGGCAAATGCATTCGCCCCTCCAAATTGTTGAAGGATCATCAATCCAGCTCCTATCTAAGGTTTAAACATTTAGGAAATAGGAAAAAGAAAACGGAGCAAAACATGGCAAGCAATTTGAATATTTTGGAGGGAAGGCTTACTATGAGGGAATGAGCATATCTTCGTTGAAACAAATCAAGAATTCTAGACTTTGATTCCCGTTCAAAGGTTTCTGTATAGTCCTGTAAGACAATATGAATCGAAACTTTAGCTAGTAAAAGGAAAAACGGAAAACTTTCTCCTTTTGGTATGTGAAATGGAGAAATTACTCTGATATCTGTTGCTTCCCGGGAAATGTCGACACTTTTGCCACGGAGTCTCTGCAATGTGGCTTCAAACTCCTTTTCTTGACCGACTTTTACCTGTCAGTCAAAAACTACACTAATCATCTTCCTTGCAATGGAAAATGCAGAGTCCTCACTCCAATATTCCTATAACATTAACTTCATTTCATCTTATGATTTCAGATGTTTAGATAATTAGTGAACTCTTACAAAAGCGATCCTCACGAACCGTATTGACATGGAAATTGCAACGCCTATAACTCTGGTCATCCTCATTTCTCCACTAGACTTCAATTTCAGCCATGAGTAAAATCATTCCTTGGTTAAATATTGACTACACTACCACTCTTCCAATTTTCGGTCTAAAATTTTAACAGAGTAATGCTTTAGCGCATGAGAGCAATTCAAAATCATTTCCATGCCTTGCTATACATCGAGGTGGATTACAAAATACTCCACATGGCGCGCAGAATGCTACTTGTGCAATTTAGATCATCCCATCATCAAATTGTCCAAGTTCCATTATGTCATGGTTACTCAACCATGAAATTATCGCCATTGAATGACAAATTTGGACATAAACACTGATGGAATCGTCACCGTCGAATGAAGCTACATAGAGCAAAGTGATGGCCACAATCGAAATTGAAGTTTCAAAGAAGAACAACATAAATCACGATGTTACGTGGCTCCTCATGAGTAACTGGTACACTCCATAAACAACTTACCAGCCATCTAGGAGACTCTGGGATAAATAATAAACCGAAAATTTGTAGTACGCAGGGGATACAACCTGAAAATAAAATCATGGACAGTGACCCTATTGTGTTTCCCAAGATAAATCTAAAAAAACAAAGCAGAAGAGAACTGGGACAGTACCTATCAAAGCCAAGATACGCCAGGAAACAATAGTTCCGAGAAAGTAAATCAACGAAAAGCCACAGCATAACAAAAACTGCAACCAGATCCAGTAAAGGTTGATAGGCAATGCACTGAGTTGGCACCATTAACATTTTACGGTGGCACAAAATTTTCACCTGATTTAAAGCTGTGAATGCTCCCCGGATACTTTTGGGGGTTATTTCGGCAATGTACACAGGTACCTGTTTGGCAACAATATTACGACCGACGTCTTCTAGAAATTAATTGGGGTAAGGAATATGAATGTTTCTGCATTTACCACGTAACATACAATCCCAATGCCCACTCCATTTAACAGTCTTCCAATATCGAGCCACCAAGCATTCTGCAAGGTACGATGAAATACACCAGTAACTGCTTCTCAGCCTTTTCGGAGAATAGACAACTCAGAAAAGTAGAATACGATTGAAGTTTTGTGGATCAATTCATTGACAATCTATAAAGCAAAATTCTGAAGCGGCAATAAGACAGAGCACCAACCTTGGCAAATGCGATAGAAAGCCATCCTGCAGTGGAAAATATTTGTGAAATCCCCATTGTCTGCGTCATATTGCACCAATTAAAAATTCTGTAAGATTTTTTCAGGTTCTTCATTGAACATAAATGATTTTCACATTCACAAATAGCTGGAAAGGCTAGAGGATGACTTACACATCTGCGACCCATCATATCTGTGATCCGCCCATTAAGTAAAGCAGCCACTAAACCTCCTATTGTCAATATAGAACCAAAAAACTGAATACTGCATGATGATAAATCGGGAATATTGATATTAGAGAACCTGGATCGTGACTGAAAATTTCCCTAATTCCAACAGCGTCACAGATAAAGAAGTCAAATGATATTCGCAATGCTAATATCAGAGGTTCTGCACAGAATCTACTGAACAAGTAATTGGCTGAAATTGGCCAGAATTCATCATATTTTCTAGCAATGAACTGAGGACATCTTATATCTCAGTTCCTGACAATGAATGTTATTTTAAGATGCACGATTCCCAGTATTTTCCCTTGAATAACAGAACTATACAGGGTTCTGCACAGATAAAGAAGTCAAATGATATTCGCAATGCTAATATCAGAGGTTCTGCACAGAATCTACTGAACGAGTAATTGGCTGAAACTGGCCAGAATTCATCATATTTTCTGGCAATGAACTGAGGACATCTTATATCTCAGTTCCTGACAATGAATGTTATTTTAAGACGCACAATTCCCAGTATTTTCTTTTGAATAACAGAACTACACAGGGCTGAGAGAGCATAAAATGGTAGCCATGTAGCAAGTGCACTTGTTAGGACTCACCGCTGCCGTAGAGAGCCCCAGGTCCTCCATTATGCCCGACTCAGCTGGTGATGAATAACCAGACTGCATTATAGAAATACGCCACTAGTTACGGTAACCTCTACTTGGTGGAGAGTAATCTCATGAGAAACTACACAGCCTGAACAGAGCAGTCGCCTGGGAGATCACATTACAGAGGCCAAACAAAAAAAAAAGCATAAAAGATTACATTACCTGAAAAATTGATTTTTCAAAAGTGTCTTTCCTCAGTAATGCAATCCAACTACTGAAATGTGATAATTTCATGTCTCTTTGCGAAATTGAGTTTCCATAACAAACGTAATTGGCCATGAAGGAGCAAGTTGACATTTTTATTCTTAAAACAATCCAGGTCAACCTAATATGTTGGATCTATTAAGCCAAGTGATCCACAAAATGCTAGCAGGTGCTTTTGCAACATAATCATCTAACTTTCGCTAATTAAGAATGAAAGAAAAAGCAATCTGACAGTCAACACGAATTGCAGGTATAGATCTTGCTCGTTGCAACATCGTGCCAATGCCAAAACAAAAACCACCATCATGAATGAAAATGAAAATATGACCAATCACACAAGCAAAAAGACAAACATTGACCGAGCAATTTGTTTCTTCCGCTTGCGAAACATTCACTCGAATTTCAATGAACCTGTGACACAAATGCAAAGAAGAAGAAGAAGAAGAAAAGGAAAGCAAGACTGCTCGACAGAAAACAGAGCCGGGTTCTCAGTGATCGAACCACATGCAGGCAATTCACGAGAAGTTTGATGCAATAGCACTCACAGCACACCCAGTGACAAAAGACCCGCAAACGGCGACGAGCGTGCTGAAAACGACGAGAGGCGTGACCGAGGGATCCCTCAAAGACATGGAGTCGTCGCCATGGTTGCCACAGCCAGGGACTTGTTTGAGAAGCAGAGAGCTTGTTGGTAACCCATCTTCTTCTGGGCTCTCTCTCCCCATGTTTCCTGTCTTATCATAAACCTCTCGTGGGGAGCAGCAAGATTTGCCAAAAATGGAGTTGGCAACAATCAGCTGCGACTACTTAAAAAGTTCAGTGTGTTGGAGGGAGAGAGAGGTAGATATGGAGTTCAAAGAAATGGACTTTCGGGTGGGGCGACAGTACCACAGAGACGGCTGCATGGGAAGTTTTCCAGCCAATAGCCGCGCATGCTTATTTAGTTCTGTACTCTATTCATGTCCTGTCTTTATTCTTTGCGTGAGCATGTGGCTCGCTTCGCTCTTTGTCGACTATTCTTTTCTTCTAGACTTGAATTAACTATCCGGTCATTTCGGAATAAGGAACATAGATGAAAACCCCTCAACCGGGGCCAATCCGGGCCACCGACCTCAGATCAACCCAAACCCAACGCCGAGCGGGAGATTCGAGACTCGGGTTCTACTCCAGTCTCGGCGGCTTCGCCGCTCGTCCTCGTCGAGAGCACTGATGTTGTCTTGCAACCATGCAGATTTAGGTGATTGAATTTGGGCAGTCCTACCAAATGGAAAAGAAAAGATTTAGGCATGCATGTTTCCACCACTGGAGGGTCTAAAGACAATAGAACCTATGAACCCTCACTTTCCATTTTACCCTTGAAGTATCGATTTTGGTTTTATCAGGTGAGCACGGTAACGCGGTTCCATCGTCCCAGTTTTGTCTGAATTCTAATGGAGTCAGTGAAGAGGATGAAAGCAACAAGCGAAAAAGAAGGAGAAGGAGAAGGAAAGACGGATTACTGATAAGGAGGTCACGGACCAAAACATTGGGAAACAGGGATTTGGATCGCCTAACATTGAGATTTCGTGGCATTCGTGACATTACTTCAAATCAGTGCCATTCAAATGAAAATGGACGGTTTGATTTGGCCGCCGTCGTGTATTGAAAGGGAGGAAAAAATATAGGGAAATTTTTTTTGGGGTTTGAAAAATTTGATCCAAGCGTAGCCAAATCAAACCGCCCATTTTCATTTGGACGGCCGATTTGAAGTAATGTCGTGTATGTCAAGAAAATTTCAATATAAGGTGATCCGGATCCGGGAAACAGACGATCCTGAAATGCAGTTGCCCCACGGAAAGATGTCTGCACGGAATTGTCGGTCAACTCGGCTACTTAGACTAAGGATCATTAGCCATCAAAGGAATGGATAAAGAAACAAGTGGGATCTGGGCCTAGGCATAAGATGGGAGTTGACTGTCGGATGAGGTTCCTGTCGGAACTGGGTGTTGGAGAGTGGAAACTTAGAACGTGCGAATCGTGTGGAATCAATTGAAGTGAGGGGGGAAGAGAGTACGGGCTTCGAGACCGTATGCTTCGGAACCGCGATTGCGAAAGGATGACGTCCTCGCATGCCGAGAAGAAATCCAGTAAGATCCTCCGTCATTGAATTCAAACATGCTTTACTAGATTTAGAGAAGCGCACCATGCAGATCCAATAAGATCCGAATAGCCTAATATTGAGATTTCGAAGTGACGTGCGTGGATTATTAAATCAAGTGTCCTAACGATGAAAATGGGACGGCCGATTTGAAGCCAAGTTGGGATTTAAAATTTTTCATTTCCAAAAAATTCTCGCCCATATTTTTTTCCTCCCTTTCAACACATGATGTGACTCAAATCATACCGTCCATTTTTATTTGAATGACCTAATTTGAGCAATGTCACGTATGTCACGGAAATCCCAATATTAGACGATCCAAATCCGATCAAATAGAAATCGCACCACGACGAAACCGCAAATGACTCGCCTAATCCAATTAAAATCTTGGATAGCCTACCTAAACAATGCCAAGTGTTGACGCCTAAATTTTGACTAATATATATTTTGCATAAAAATTAGAACTAATTTTAGTTCTAAACAAAAATCATCTCACATATTCATTTAGCATTGGCATACAATTTGAGCTTAATTTAACAAGGGTCCGGACTAGGCATGCGGTGGAAAAATGCACCAAGAAGATTTGGGCTTGAAAGAAATATTTTCTCGGGGACCGTATTGCAAATACTTTGAACTTCAGGGCGTATTGCAAATACTTGAAAGAAGATGGGGAAAGGAAGATGGTGAAAGGAAGATGAAGAAGAGAAGATGAAAATGGAAGATGAAGAAAGGAAGATGAAGATGAAGAAGAGAAGATGAAAATGGAAGATAGGGAAATGAAGATGAAGAAAAGAAGATGAAGATGAAGAAAGGAAGATGAAGATGAAGAAGAGAAGATGAAAATGGAAGATGGGGAAATGAAGGTGAAGAAGAGAAGATGAAGATGAAGAAAAGAAGATGAAGATGAAGAAAGGAAGATGAAAATGGAAGGTGAAGAAATGAAGATGAAGAATGAAGGATGAAGAATTTTGCCTATAAAAAGAAGAAGAGTTCTTGAAGAGAATGAAGAGTTTTTGGAGTGAAAGAGAATGGAGAGTTTTTGGAGTGAAAGAGAATGGAGAGAGTTTTGTGGAGTGGAAGAGAATCGAGAGAGTTTTTGAGAGGAATTCTTTAGAGAGGAAAAGGAGAATTCTTGAGAAAAAATTTGGAGAGAGTTTTGAGAAGGCTTGAGTGTTTTGAAGCTCGGTGCTACCATTGCCAATTTCTCGCACCCATCAACACAAGCCACAAGTTCATCACCATCGTTCTAGCTCGCCATGACAAAAGGAAAGTTAAGTGATTCCCTAACTTTCTTTAATTTCGAATACAAATTAGCTCGGATTTTCTACACTTGATTTTTCTCTCTACGTTTTTATGTTAAATAACATTGCATATCAACGATGAGACATCAATTGTACAAGAATAGAAGGAGAGCAAAAAGGAAAAAATATCAATGCCCGGATTGCGATCCTAATGGAATTCTAGTGAGATGAGAAAGAAGCGTCAGGAGAGATAGGACCAAGAGATTTCTCGGTCTAACGAGTCACCAAATCGGTCCAATGATCAAGACAAGCCCGGAGCATAAGTTTGGTGCACGAGTTCAAATTGGGGAGTAACCTTGAACCTATTTCATCCTAATTTCATGTAATTTCTTTATTTCAAAAAATGTCATGGGAAGAAAAATCCAAAAAAAATTGATTCTTTATCTTCAAGTAGAATTCATCAAATTTGTCAAATCCATTATTTGTTTCATGAATTTTAAGGTACCGAAAGGGCATTAGTTGTAATTAATGTAACCAAGTCCCCGGACTCTTAATCTCGGTTCGCGAAATAAGATAGTTTTCTCCCGCTATTTTATTTAGGTTTCTAATCGACCTACCGAAAATGATTAGTGGCGACTCCAAATTCAAATCACATTGCATGATCATTCGAACCTTAAGTTGCGATTTGGTATGGACTTGGGAGAGTCCGAGTTAGGTTAGTTAATTAATTAACCTCGATAATCCATTAGCTTGGAAATGATAACTTGTGTTTATTTTTTAGGTCGCGGCAACTTGGCGACTCCACCGGGGAAGAGTAAAGAGGACTTAGGCCGGATAATTTCATGAAAAAGAAAATCACTTGGTTTGGCAATTTTTGTTGAATTTTAATCCCTAGGTGTTAAATGGTTTTGCGGGAAAGGGAGTTATAAGGGGAGGAGTCTGTGGCTAACCTCTTTTGCGAGCTTGGTGATGAGAGTTTTAATTTTGAACTATCGGAGTCTTGATTGCCCTTAAAATGTCGTGCATGCCGCTAATATAATTGCACTACACCACCTTGACTTGTGACCGAACCCGGTCACCCGATAGTTTCAGGATGGTATTTATGTGGTTCTTTAACCTTGGCGGTAAAGGCTTCGCTAAAGGTTATCCCACTTGGATCCCGAGTTCTTCAAAAAATGGCTCAAGGGTTGTTCTCATGCACGTGAGGCTATGATGCATGAGAGTTGCCCTTGTCGACCGAACCAAGCCGAGATGATTGGACCCGACTAGTCATGACAATGTATGCGGGCGGCAACTAGTCATGATGAACGTGCGCGAGGCTGCGACATGTCGTTCGTCCTTCATTTCATTTTGCTAAAAGAACTAAAATCGAATCCACGATTCATGCGCATGTCTTTGTGATTGACATTTTCTTCCTATGAGCGGTAATTTCCTGTCTCTTACGCCCGTTATCTCATTTTTATTTTGGGCTGGTCCATGGTTTAGGTTGATTGTTTATGAATCTCATTGTCTTGTTTCCAATTTCACACTTTGCTTCCATAGTTTTTACAATTTCATCGATTGTCCTCAATTCGATTTGGCTTGTTCTGTTGTACGATTTTTACTAAATTCTATGATCGAGCTTTGAGTAAGTGCCAAACATGAAAGTTGTAGACCTATGTTTCAACTAATATCCTACAAAATTTCAGAATTAAATTCATAATTCAAGATGGCCTTTCGTTTTTTTAACTACCTGCGGTTATAACAGTTTTCTGAATGCGATTTTTCGGAAAGACACATTAAACTGATTTGATCTGCTCATTTCTAGTCCGATCGGTCAATATAAAAGTTGTTCATCATCTTCTCAACTATAAGCTCGTAAAATTTGGACGTATTTTGACCAATGTGCAAATTAATACGGATTTTTTAAAAAGCGGACAAACTGAAAATTACATGTTTCAATTCTTTGGTCATAATCACTTTGTTCGTTTGAGTCTAGAGGGATGCCATGGGCCGGCTCGCTATTCTCGCTCCCTGTACTCATTTTTGGTTTGTTACTGCGTACAGGTAATTTTTTCACGAATCCTCCACATATTACTCGATCGGTCGCGAAGAGGATGGCCGACATTAACGCCACCGCGTCGGTCTTTGCCCTAGACGAGAAACTTGGCTCCTTGACCGAGCGCTTTGAAGAGATGATGTCCCGAAAGATGGAGGAAATGATGGCCGCCTTCTCCGCCAAACTTCAATCATCTACCTCCAGCTGCCGCTAACCATTCCTGCTCTAATTCCTCCTACGGACAACTCCGGTAAAGCTCGGGAAACCGCTCCCTATCGGACAATGCCGCTAGAAGATGTGATCTTCACGGGCGTGAGCTCGAGCACGCCGCTTGTAGTCCCAATCTCCCAAACCAACCCGATGACGATAACCAACAACTAACGAGTTTGTCATCATGGGGGATACATGAGGAGGGAAACCTAGTGGATTCGAAGTATACGACCTAGATGAGTTCGATCCAGATTATGAGGAAGTTCGTCAAGATTTCGAACGACATGAGGAGATCAAGCCCTTGACCGGTGAACAAATTATCTCGGTCAACCTAGGCAATGCGGAAAACCCTAAAGAAGTTAAGATCGGAGGCAAGCCTTTCCTCGAAATGTTCGAGCGCCTAATCGGCTCTTGAAGGATTACCGGGACGTTTTCGCCTGGTCCTATGCGAGATATGCCCGGTCTTGACCGTTCCATTGTCGAGCATTGTTTGCCGATCGATCCTTCGGCTAAGCCGGTCGTGCAAAAAGTCAAGAAGGGCCGGACCGGAATTAGTGCGGGGAGATCAAAAAGGAGGTCATGAAGCTACTCGATGTAGGATTCATTGAGACTACGAGAATATTCCGATTGGATCGCTAACATAGTCCTTGTCATGAAGAAAGACGGCCGCATTCGATGCTGCGGGGTTTGAATTGTTTTCATTCATGGATGGTTTCTCCGGGTACAATCGGATTCTGGTGAATGTCAATGACAAGTTGAAAACCACTTTCACCATACCATGGGGAATGTTCCATTACCGGGTAATGCCGTTCGGTCTCAAAAACGCTGGAGCCACTTACCAACGAGCCATGGTCGCCCTTTTCCACGACATGATGCATAATGAGATTGAGGTTTACGTCGATGACATGATAGCAAAAACAAGGCATGGAGAAGATCACGTCGAAACGCTTGAAGAAATTGTTCAACGGACTCCGAAAGTACAAGTTACGCCTTAACCCCGCCAAGTGTGTCTTTGGGACCAGCTCGGGCAAGCTACTCGGATTCGTGGTAGCAAGTAAGGGCATTGAAGTCGACCCTTCGAAAGTTAAGGCTATTCGTGAGCTTAAGCCCACCGACGACGTTAAAGAAGTTCGAAGTTTGATGGGTAGGCTAAACTATATTGCTCGATTCATCTCTCGGTTATCGAAACCGCTAAGCCATTCCTCAAGCCATTAAAGAAGAATGCGCTAGTCCAATGGGATAGCGAATGTGAAGAAGCTTTTGGAAGATCAAGCAAAGATCTCATGAATCCACCCGTGCTTGTTCCTCCAACACCGGAGCAACCTTTAATCCTCTACCTCACAATTCTTAGTGAATCCTTGGGTGCTATGCTAGCCCAAGAGAAGCAGGAGGACGGAAGAGAACGAGCCATTTATTATCCGAGCAAGAAATTCACAATTTCGGAAATGAAGTACTCGAAGTAGAGAAAACATGTGCGGCGTTAGTACAGTGCTTGCACAGGCTTCGGCAATATACCTTGCATTACCAAGTGCTTCGGTGACAGAATGCAATCCCATCAAATATTTGCTTAATCAACCCGCCTTGATTGGTAGACTTGCTAAATGGCAAATCCTCATCTCCGAGTTTGACGTTCAATATATGTCCCAAAAGTCAATCAAGGGACGAGCTATAGCGAGATGTCCTAGCTGAAAATCCGGGGCAAGATGATGATGCCTATCATTACGAGGATCGAATCATGTCGGTGGAGGATTACATCCGGACTATGTATTTTGACTGAGCTGTCAATTTATCGGGATCGTGCACGGGCGCGGTTCTTATATCTCCAGGTGGTCGGCATTATCCCGTAGCGGCGAAATTGGTATTCCCTTGCACAAATAACATAGCAGAATATGAGGCATGCATCCTCGGTCCGCAGGCTGCAATTGAAATGGGGATAGCCCGACTCAAGGTGTTCGGAGATTCCGCTTTGATTATCCTTCAGATCGTTGGAAAGTGGAAGACGAGAGATGCCAAATTGCTACCCTACCATGAGTATCTGGATGAATTGGTAGAAGAATTTGAGGATATCTCATTTGAGTATCCGCCCGGGACTCATAATCGATTCGCCGATGCATTGGCTACCTTGTCTTCAATGTTACAAGTCGCCAATGGACTTGAGGTTGACCCACCGAAGATCGAGGTATTAAAAAAACCAGCATATTGTATGGCCGTGATCAATGAACCCGATGGTAAACCATGGTACCATGACATCAAGACTTATATTCGAAGCGGGAGTTCCCGAAAAAAGTACCGTATCGACCAAAAGTACATAAGGAAAATGGCCTCGAAGTTCTTCTTGAATGGAGAGAATTTGTACAAGCGGTCATTCGATTCCTGTCCTACTAAGATGTGTTGACTCGGCCAAGGCGGTTCGTCTAATAATGGAAGTACATGAAGGGATCGTGGTCCACACATGAACGGCCACTTGTTAGCTAAGAAGATTATGAGGTTGGGTTATTATTGGCTCACGCTCGAAAGAGATTGTATTCGGCATGTCCGGAGTGTCACAAATGTCAAATTCATGGTGACAAGATTAATGTCCCTCCAAATGAGTTGCATCGATTATCCGAACCATGGCCGTTTTCTATGTGGGGCATTGATGTTATCGGTCCTATCAACCCTAAAGCATCTAATGGGCATCGATTCATCTTGGTGGCGATTGACTATTTCTCCAAATGGATCGAGGCCGCATCCTATTTAGCGGTTACGGCACGAAATATCGCAAAATTTATCCGCCGAGATATCATTGCTCGATACGGTTCACCTGAAGCCATAATCACCGACAATGGCTCGAACTTAAACAACAAACTAATGGGCGAATTGTTTAAGGAATTCAAGATCAAGCATCCTGAACTCTTCCCCATATCGCCCTCGGATGAATGGAGCAAGTAGAAGCCGCCAATAAGAATATTAAGAAAATTTTAGCGAAGACGGCTGAAAATTATCGCGATTGGCATGAGAGGTTGCCATTCGCACTTATGGCATATCGGACCTCAATCCGGACATCTACCGGGGCAACCCCGTATTCTCTTGTATATGGAATGGAGGCTGTTCTACCGGTTGAAGTGGAAATTCCTTCCTTACGTATATTGTCTCAAGCTAAGGCGACGGAAGTCGAATGGATCCAAAGAGAGCAAGCCAATTGAATCCGATCGACGAAAAAGACTTAAGGCTGTATGTCATGGCCGGTGTTATCAGCAGAGAGTTGCTAAATCATTCAACAAAAAAGTTCGGCCTCGATATTTTCGAGATCAATGACCTGGTCTTGAGAAAATTATTGCCAATAGTCCCACTCCCGAAGGGAAATTCGCTCCAAACTATGGTGGTCCATATATAGTAAAGAAGGTGCTCCCTGGTGGTGCTTTGATTACGGCCGAGATGGATGGTCGTGTCTTTACCAATCCAGTCAATTCGACTCGTAAAGAAATATTATGCTTGATTCACTCGATTTTTCATAATCGAGTTATAATATTAATACTGATTCACGAGTTGTTCACATTTGAGCATTCGTTTGTTTTCTCGCTACTAATCTTTCTTTGAGAGATTGTTTCGAATGGGGGAGCCTCTCCGGCCCAATTGGATTGACCATCGGGAGCGTGAGATTTACTTATTCGCGAGTAAAAGGGGTTATCTTGCGAAAAAATATAACGACCAAGATGAAATGAGTAAAAACTTGCATTCATTTCATTCATCGGAAAGCTTTACAAATAGATCAACGGGGTGGGAACGTAAAGCCAAACCGAGCCCTAATGAGCATCACAAAGGAGTTTAACCGACTCTCCATACAGTTGATGCTCCCCTACACTGATCGCTCCGAGAATCGAGATCCGCCAACTTAAAGAGGAGGAGCTCACATTTCTCTTTGAGCTTGGCTACTTTGTCCTCGTGATGCTCGGCGGTAAATTCCAGGTCATGGATCGCATTCTCCCGCGGCTATATCCAGGGTCGGATCGTCCAACCTTTCTTCCCGGCCATGTGCATTGAAATTTTAAAACAATATTGAGCGGATCGCGCTCGAAGATGGTCTCGGGACATGGCCAAACACCCCACCAAGTTTCCCCTCTCACGAATCGGCGGGGAGACTTGTTCATTACCGTAGTCGAGGGCCTTCTTATAATTGTCGGCTACAAGATCGGCCAACACCAAGCTGTCCGACCGATCCGATAGCGTGCCTTCACAAGGTGGGCCAAAGTAACATCTTGATAAGCAACATGGTAAGCCTCCGGGAAGTTAGTAAAGAGGGTGGGGAAGATCCCGTATTCCTCCTCTAACTTGGTACCTTCAATGGAAGCGGTGCCCATATCCCTAAACATAAGACGAATCTCGGTTTCGGCCTCGGATGGTTGGCTATATAAGAGTAGCCCTGGCCTAGGAGATTATAAAGTTTCTCCCATTTGCCAAAACTTCACGAGAAGGCGTGCGCGAGAGGGGAAGCCATTGTTGTTGAAGCGGCTAAAAAGAGAGTGGATGCAAAAGAGTGCTTAGAAGGTTGGAGATGAAGATATGAAAGTGATAATTGTCTCGGCATTAAATCCCAATTTAAAGGGCAGAAAAAATAGCAATTCTTGCAGAGCCGAATTAATTATCCGGGGCAAAACTACGGACGTTTCGTCCGTGAATCACGGATCTACCATCTCGAGCCTCACAAATCCGAAAAAGTTATGAAAGGATTTGAGGACCCCACCATGTTGAAAACCGAGTGGGAGACAAGCATATTTTTCGAGAGAAGAAACAGCAATTCTTGCGGAGCCACGTTAGTTACTCGGGTAAAACTACGGGCGTTTCGTTCGTTGGATCCTAGATCTATCGTCAATCCGTGATCTCGAGCATCACAAATCCGAAAAGTTACGAAAAGAGTTGAAGTCCCACCATGATTGAAAACCGAGTGGGAGACAAGCATGGTTATCAAGAAAAGAAAATCGGTGGGAGTGGATTCGGGGTCCCATCACGTTGAAAAAATAAGACAAAGCGGGAAACACGAAATCTTGGGAAAAACGTCGGCTTAGTGATTTTCATCCGCGTTTAAAGGGAAGCTTTAGAACATACCCGATTAATCGAAAGAATTTGAAGAGAGTAAGCATACAACGGAGAGTAGAGTGAACAAAAGGCAAGTAAGAGATATTTCAATCCAACATGTTTAGAGGCCATCGCACTTACTTGGAGGCAACCAACCTAGACATCCCCGAAAGCGAACCGTTGGATTTCGAGACCCGGATCCAACGCCGACGCCGTAAAACCCAACTCCCTTGGCAGTGAAATTCAAGATCTCGACAAAGAACAACAATGGCGGCGGCTTGCAATCAACCCGTAAAAGAAAATATCAAATCAAAGTGCTCGAAGCTGCCTTCAAGGAGTGCTCTTACGTGAATAAGAGACGCAAAAATGAATTGAGCCGGATGATAAGAATGGAGCCCTTGAAGGTCAAGTTTTGGTTTCAAAACAAGCGGACCCGATTGAAGGTTAAAAATGAAAGTCATGAACTTACGTTTCGAGGGAAGAAAGTGAAAAGCTTCGAGCGAGAGAACAAGAGGTATAGGGATGCTATTAACACCGGCTGTTTGCCATGTCCGTAGCGGCCCCATCTCGCTTTGGTGACGTGTTCTTCGATGAGCCACATCTCGAGCATTGAAAATGCTCATTCACCAGTTCATCACCTGAGCAAGCTCTCGTACAATCCGATTTCGTTAGAGATACATCTCGAAAGTCGGTCTTGTAGAGGCAGAACCGATGCCCTTCGAGGGAAGAGACATGCATCACTACAATTGGAGTTTCCTTGATGTCACAGACCAATTCAACTCGATGGAACTCCGAATGTGTAGCCTACATGAAGCTTTTTTTTTTTTTATTATAGGCTCTCAAAATATCTCTTCTTTGAGCATTACTAGCCAGCCCTTACGAATCCTCAAGAGAAGTAGTGACATGTATGAATGAATGTACTTGTTTGTTACAAAATCCCGATGTGAGACATTCTTCTTTTAATCCAGGGGCAAAGAAGAGTACTATCCACGAACATCATCATGCTTAAATGCGTGAATTCCTCGCCGGATTTGACTAAGCATTGAAAGCCTTCACGTAAGTAAATGCGAAAAGATTTGAGGAGGCAAATAATCGCCTCGTTCGTAGGAGAAAGCGAAAAGATTTGAGGAGGGCAAATAACTGCCTCGTTCGTAGGAGGAACCGAAAAGATTTGAGAAGGGAAATAATCTGCCTCGTTCGTAGAGAAAGTGAAAAGATTTGAGGGCTCCTCCATATTAGAAAAGTAAAAAAAGAACGACGGATTGAGCGGGAGGTAAGAGTTATTACGAAATGGATCCAAGGCACTAGGATCGAAAAGGAGAGAAAAGCATGTCTGCGAGACTAACGAGATCGAAAAAAGTTTATAAAGAACTTGGAAGTCTCCATGCACCTCCGTAACTCGTCACAAAAGGCCATCGTCGCTTTTGTCTTTGCAAGTCCAAAGAACATCTAAAGCCCGGTCTCTAGTCCAAACACCCATTTTTCGGTCTACATATGGAAGGTTTTGAAAGGAAAATAAGTCTGCGTACATTCCGGGCGGAAGTATGGGAAGCCTCCTATCCCGAGGATCTGCGAGTCATGGCCATTGATGGCAATCCCGTTTCCCTCTCGATCCTCGTTGCCATGCTTGAGAAAGTGCATGTATAGGATTTCAGCTTATATGAAAGCAACGGAAGCCTTAGAGGAGCCGAGACAAGTACAAATATGATTTTGACATCGTCGTCACAGCCATGGTAGGGATCGATATGGACGGTCTTAGTCTGTTAAAGATCATTGATTCTCGAGTTGAATATACCGGTCATCGTCACATCGCAAGTGATGATCGCCAGTTCATAACGAGGGCCACATTGCATGGTGCTCGGGGCATCCTAAAGAAGCCGGTTTGCGTTCGAGTGCTCCAAAACATTTGGCAGCATGCTGTAAGGAAGCAATTACTCGAACAAAAGAACTATGGCCAACCCGCCTACGACGATTTTGTCGGAAAAGAAAAGGCCCCTTTGGTCCGCCGAGCTTCATTCTATATTCATCGAGGCGGTTCGACGGCTAGGAATCAATTCAAGACGACCAATGGTCGTACTCAAAATGATGAATATTGACGGACTCACCCTACGAAGTGTCACAAATCACCTTCACGGATTTAGAGATAAGTTTGAAGAAGCACGATGTAGCTTGGAACCAAGGCGACCGGAGCAAAGTTGACTGGAAGATCAATCCCGGGAAAACCTACGGAGCAAAAAAGTACCCGACCACTTCCCAATCAAGAATATCGGCCATACCGACCTTCCGCCGATGGTTCTAGCAGCGGACCGGCCGATCATCCCTACGAGTTCCCCGAGTGACGGCGGAGGCTCAAGCTCAAGGAGTCAAACCGTTCACGGCAAAAACAAAGTGGAAAATCGCTCGCGTGTTAGCAAGTAGCAATGCCCAATTCGAGTATCAAATGCCCGAAAAATCAAAAGGTTACTTTGATGATGAGCTCACCGCCTTGGTCGCCCGGTTCGGAGCCGAAAGACCTCCGAGTTGTGATCCGAAGCAAGTGATCATGGATCCTCAAACAACGATCGTTGGTGTATGATCCAAGACAAAATCACCCAATCATTGGAATAGCCAAAGAAAAGAGGTGGAACCAATCTCGCATGAATACTCCTTTAATTCCATGTATAGTTCCCCTGCGTGGGATACTTTTACTTTCTAGTTGTCTAGAATTTGTCTAGAGTTAAAGGGCGAATTTTCTCCTCTCTTATCAAATGCGTAAGTTCCTTATTAAGCTAGGCACGTAGCAAATCAATTTATGGACGACACTCCCGAACGCCCGTAAAGAGAGATTCCGAATAGCCTTACTTGGGAGAATGCAAGTAAAAGACCAAACAGGCTCAAAGATGGGTAACTCGTATCGTCCCAATTGGCTCTCGGTCATTTCAAACTCTAAGTTAAGCTTATTTTATTCTCGACCGGGGATTGCTAATCTGCTTTGAGAACAATATAACAAAAGCGAACCACCCGTGGACGCCAACAACACCGCAAAGATAGTGGTTGGGGGAATGACAAGGTGGTCCGAGGCATCCCGGGGTCGATCCCGGGATTTGGCATCAATGTACAAAGATTAATAAAAACTTTTTGCTTCGCAGATCGAAGCTCAGCCCTGCACGGTTATAGAACCTGGAGAGATGACATTCCGGACATACAATCCGATCCCAGATGAATCGATCTTTTCAATTCAAAGTTCGCGAGGAATACGTACATGGGTAAAGTGGTATCGTTTCAATTCTTTTAGAACATGAGGACATACATTGATGCTTTCCCTTTTGATTTTTACGGGGTTCACTACCTATCCAAACAGAGAAGTATCCCTTCTCCATGAAAAATTAATGAAATGAGAAATTCTTGGAACCTTTGACAATCTCATGTCTCGAAGCGAGACAATGAAGTTTTGCAACGCATTTGCATGAACAGGGGCAACTCACGATCATGCCCCTAAGAAAGTTTTTATGTACTTGCGAACTTTGTCCGCCAAGATAAAAAGTTGCTGCATTTTATATGCTCGAAAACACTCATACATTGCATAGTTTGCGCATGATTGTTCCTCATGTTTAATTTACCAACTCGAATAAGGAACATGAACTACATAAGATACATCGAATGTACGAAGGGGGCATGACAGGATGATGAAAGGCAATCCTTTCCCAAACACCTCCAATTTTTTCAAAGCGAGATGAACGATGGCTAAATTCCGCACTCCCCAAGGTAAAAGAGTTTTCTCGCGAAAGGTACGATAACCGAAGTGATGGAGGCATTCATTTCTCTACCCTAAACACTGCAAGTTATCCGTTGATCAACCCATTTGAGCGGAGATTTCACTTCCACAACCCTGTCAAGAACCACCCCACATTGGGGCAAAACAGAGGTAATTCCATCAACATCACGAGACAAATGGTTAGAAATCTTCTTGCTTGGACTAACATCAATCTTCGGGTGGTTCTTTGCATTGTACTTGCGCTTTAATTCAAGTGCCTTAGGGTGACGAAGAGCATTTCTTTTTCTATCCCACACATCTCGTATCCATTTGCACAACCCATTTGAGCCCGCAAATTCATTTCTAAAAGCCCTTATTGGTGATCATTGTCGTCTCAAAGCGAATATGGCCCATCTTTGAGTAGAAGGACCCGAAAAAGTTGGATCAATAAAAAATCTCCCAATGAACTCATCAAGATGCAATAGTAAAAGAGAGTTGGGAGTAAAAAAAAAAAAAAAAAGAGAAGAAAGAGGAAAAGCTGATCCCACAAAAAATTCCTGGGCATTTAAAAAGCAAAGTGCCTACCAAAAGCAAGGCCAATGCCCTTTCAATTCATTGTTCATTTGTAGAATATTTCGAACTTGAATGCACAATTTTCCCGTATATCCTAAAAGGGTTGAGAGAAAAATCTCCATGAAGTGTCGAATTGCAAATGCAATCTTCGGTTCATACCATCCTCGAGCAATGATGGTATCATAGAAGGCCACGATCGGTGACAAGATTGTAATGATCACCAACATCAAGCCCCTTCTCAAATATCTTCGAGCCAAAACGAACCCTTTCGTTTCTCGGCCCCCAAATCATTACCTCCATTACAACCCTTTAAAAGCCTTTTCCGACTAGGGCACTTGAATTAATGTGGAGTTCCATGATTTTAAGCATCACTCGAAGAAGTTCGAGCAAGATTACTTCTCTCTCATTTTTGCAGAGTTCTTGACTTGTAAACCCGGAGAGATGACGAAGGAATTCATTTCAAAGCAACCTTGACTCAACTAGAGTCCCATTTGTAAACCTTTGACCTAGCCCTCATTACGGTCCTAATCAAGACCTCCGGATCGGCTCGGTCGTATCAATTGCGAGATTACTCGGATCCTTATCGAATGCGATGATGGAAAGATTGAGTGATTTCTTTTGAATCCCGGGCAGACAGGATAAATAACTTTTCTTGAGAGTGAGAGAAAATCCTTTCTGATCGAAGTCCCCATTCATCTCACATTCGAGGTATTCATAATGTGAGAATATCCCTGGACAGGATTGGTAATGCAAATTTGATAGAATGGTTATGCATAAACCATGGTATGAGTGATTGCATTATATACATCATTGCAAGCTCGGTAGGATAGTTTTGCATGAACTCATTGTTGAATATGTTTGCGCATGTTACCTCGGACATTCTGTGATGGGTAATACATTCCCGATGTTCGATGTCCCTCCCAAGGTCTCGAAATTCATCTAAGGATTATTGAATGAGCAAGTTCTCCCGGCAAATGCCTACCATGTAAGATATGAGCGATCTGTTTCGTTCTTTGATTAATCGTTCGGAGAACCCAAGTAAGTTTTCGAACCCATTTTCAAATCAACAACTCCTCTCGATGGTAGTTGTTACGATTCAATTCAGGCAATATGCCTCTCTGTCGGTCGTGTAGACATATGCACTGGCGATCTTGACATCTTATCATGACGACGTAGCTCTTATGATTTCCCGCTCTCGATCACGAAGACATATGCACCGGTGATCTTGACCTTTAGTCGGCTCATAATGACATAGCTCTTATGATTCTCGGCTCCTTTATCAAATCACGAAGACATAAGCGCCCGTGATTTTGATCCAAACCAAATCATAACGACGTAGCTCTTAAGATTTTGGTTCCCCTTTCTCGCATCACGAAGACATATGCACTGGTGATCTTGACCTTTAGTCGGCTCATAATGACATAGCTCTTATGATTCTCGGCTCCTTTATCAAATCACGAAGACATAAGCACCCGTGATTTTGATCCAAACCAAATCATAACGACGTAGCTCTTAAGATTTTGGTTCTCCTTTGTCGATCACGAAGACATATGCACTCGGTGATCTTGACCTTTAGTCGGCTCATAACGACATAGCTCTTATGATTCTCGGCTCCTTTATCAAATCACGAAGACATATGCACTGGTGATCTTGACCTTTAGTCGGCTCATAACGACATAGCTCTTATGATTCTCGGCTCCTTTATCAAATCACGAAGACATAAGCACCCGTGATTTTGATCCGAACCAAATCATAACGACGTAGCTCTTAAGATTTTGGTTCCCCTTTGTCGAATCGTGAAGACATATGCACCGACGATTTCAACATTTAATCAACTCACAACGACGTAGCTCTTGTGAACTTGATTCTACTTCTTTCGACTCACAACGACGTAGCTCTTGTGATCCGGAAGGATACACAAATCTTGCGCCGTCTCGCATTAGGGAGAAATCTCGATAACGGATAGGCCGAATACCTTAAGGTCCTCGTGTTTGCAAGAAACTTGGAAATTAAGGGAATCACCAGCTTATGAGGTATTTGGTAAAACAGGTATTCTCGTATGCGATCCGTGTGCGAGTTTCTCTAACATGAAAAGAGAAATTATGACACATGTTATTTACGGTCTTGCATATCATGCATCACTTCATTGCATAAAAAATGGGACTAAAACTCCCGCCAAAAAGTTCATCCATCATTTGCACTATCAAAATTTAGGATTCAATTTTGTCTTTGAGCGGAACCTCTACGAGCCTCCACTCAAAGAGGGGCAACTGTTGACGCCTAAATTTTGACTAATATATATTTTGCATAAAAATTAGAACTAATTTTAGTTCTAAACAAAAATCATCTCACATATTCATTTAGCATTGGCATACAATTTGAGCTTAATTTAACAGGGTCCGGACTAGGCATGCGGTGGAAAAATGCACCAAGAAGATTTGGGCTTGAAAGAAATATTTTCTCGGGGATCGTATTGCAAATACTCGAACTTCGGGGATCTGATTGCAAATACTTGAAAGAAGATGGGGAAAGGAAGATGGTGAAAGGAAGATGAAGAAGAGAAGATGAAAATGGAAGATGAAGAAAGGAAGATGAAGATGAAGAAGAGAAGATGAAAATGGAAGATAGGGAAATGAAGATGAAGAAAAGAAGATGAAGATGAAGAAAGGAAGATGAAGATGAAGAAGAGAAGATGAAAATGGAAGATGGGGAAATGAAGGTGAAGAAGAGAAGATGAAGATGAAGAAAAGAAGATGAAGATGAAGAAAGGAAGATGAAAATGGAAGGTGAAGAAATGAAGATGAAGAATGAAGGATGAAGAATTTTGCCTATAAAAGAAGAAGAGTTCTTGAAGAGAATGAAGAGTTTTTGGAGTGAAAGAGAATGGAGAGTTTTTGGAGTGAAAGAGAATGGAGAGAGTTTTGTGGAGTGGAAGAGAATCGAGAGAGTTTTTGAGAGGAATTCTTTAGAGAGGAAAAAGAGAATTCTTGAGAAAAAATTTGGAGAGAGTTTTGAGAAGGCTTGAGTGTTTTGAAGCTCGGTGCTACCATTGCCAATTTTCGCACCCATCAACACAAGCCACAAGTTCATCACCATCGTTCTAGCTCGCCGCAAAGAAAAGGAAAGTTAAGTGATTCCCTAACTTTCTTTAATTTCGAATACAAATTAGCTCAGATTTTCTACACCGATTTTTCTCTCTACGTTTTTATGTTAAATAACAGTTGCATATCAACGATGAGACATCAATTGTACAAGAATAGAAGGAGAGCAAAAAGGAAAAAATATCAATGCCCGGATTACAGCCTAATGGAATTCTAGTGAGATGAGAAAGAAGCGTCAAGGAGAGATAGGACCAAGAGATTTCTCGGTCTAACGAGTCACCAAATCGGTCCAATGATCAAGACAAGCCCGGAGCATAAGTTTGGTGCACGAGTTCAAATTGGGGAGTAACCTTGAACCTATTTCATCCTAATTTCATGTAATTTCTTTATTTCAAAAATGTCATGGGAAGAAAAATCCAAAAAAAATTGATTCTTTATCTTCAAGTAGAATTCATCAAATTTGTCAAATCCATTATTTGTTTCATGAATTTTAAGGTACCGAAAGGGCATTAGTTGTAATTAATGTAACCAAGTCCCGGACTCTTAATCTCCTGTTCGCAGAAATAAGATAGTTTTCTCCCGCTATTTTATTTAGGTTTCTAATCGACCTACCGAAAATGATTAGTGGCGACTCCAAATTCAAATCACATTGCATGATCATTCGAACCTTAAGTTGCGATTTGGTATGGACTTGGGAGAGTCCGAGTTAGGTTAGTTAATTAATTAACCCGATAATCCATTAGCTAAAATGATAACTTGTGTTTATTTTTTTAGGTCGCGACACCAAGCAACTAGTAAGCTTCGGCAATTGATAAAGGCCTGCCAACATTTGGGCAGGCTTGAACAATATTTCTGGACCGATCAAGTCGGGTCTGATCGAGCCTAATCGGAACTCTTTAAGAGATGGGTGGACTAGAGGACGAGCGGCTTTTCGCGTTGACTCGAAGTAATTTTATACAGAGTTCTTTTTCATATGTCCAAGAAGCATATGGCGACAATGTGAGGCGAAACGCAGAGTGAAAAAATGTGAGTCGAAAAGCAGAGTCTCGATAATAAAACTACGGATGATTTACACGTGATGGGATGGAGGATGTAATATGCATCTAATTCGCGCACACGTGTCATGTTTCTCACGGGGTTGGAGCACGTGTGCACGTATACCTGAGCAACGATCGCTTCACGTAATGTAACACCACACCTATTTATGATTCATCGACCCGATCGAAATTCAGGTTGGCGGTTATTGCCGTACTCGATCGTGATCGCAGGTCGGCCGGTTCCATTGGTCAGTATCCATGATTGAGTAGTGATTGGGCCGGGCATAACCAATTAAAAAAGCTGGAACGTTGGATGTCACGAAGCACTGGCATTAACATTTGCTTCCACACTCTTCTCTATCTTAAAGGCGAGGGATTGCGTAAACACTCTATCCTAACAAATGACATTTGCCTTCATACCATGAACCTTTGAAATTCCAAGTCACCTTGTTAGGATGATCGACCATCTCAAGAATCCAACCGTCAACGACAAGGTCGACAAGATAAAATAGCCATCTCTGAAGTACGAGTGCCGCCTAACTCGTGAAAAGTATAACTATCATTTTAAGACAACATGTCATGGGAACATTCTATGGCACAGAGGTTAAGTAATATGCCTATTATGTCCGATAGAAACTGAAGTTTCATGGTATAAATCTAGAAACCGAATAGTCAAGATGGGTTTACCCAATTTTTCACCCAGGAACCTACGTGGATCGATCGGGTAGGTTCTTACCCCTGATGTCATGATTGACCGAAAAATTACCATAAAAGTCTTAGACTAATTGCAATCGTGTTAATCTAGTCTTGAACCTCTTTTTTTTTTTGGTTGCCAATTGAGTATTACAACCAATTAAATCCATCATGGCAATTTTGGCCAACCAACGCTAACGCCGTGAGTAATTTTTAGGGTTAATACCACGAAAAACCCTAAAATAATGCACTTGTGATAAATTTACCCCAAACTATTTTTTTTACCATGAAAAACCCTAAATTAGTACACATGTGATAAATTTATCCTAAACTATTTTTTGACCATCAAAAACCCTAAATGGGTACACTTGTGTCAAATTTACCCTTCGTTGAATTTGATTAATACCACGAAAAATCTCAAATTGATACACATGTGACAAACGAGTGGGTAAAAACCCTAAATTGGTACATCCATGAAATGTCACGTGTCATTTAACTCAGCAATTTGAGGGTTAAATTTAATGAAAACTAACGAAGGGTAAATTCATAAATGTATCGGTTTAGAGTAAATTTGTCACAAGTGTACTAGTTTGAGATTTTTTATGATCAAAAAAATAATTTTAGGTAAATTTGTCACAAGTATACCAATTTAGGGTTTTCCGTGATATTAACCCTAATTTTTAATAATTTTCAAAAAAATAATTTTTTTTTTTTTTTTTCTTCTCCTTCTTCCTCTATCCGGTTGCCGATCCGTTGGGCCAATGACGGGCCACTAGTGAGGCTCGACCTCGTCGACCCTTGCCTCTAGCTAATCGTTGATTCAACGACCGACTAGAGCAAGGAGGAGGAGAAAAATTAAAATGAAATGAAATAAATAAAAAGTTTGAAAAAATATTAAAATAACATTAAAGTTGGCCAAATGAACTGAATTGACACAAAAGTAAAAACTTTAATACTTAATTGGTTAAAAAGTTAGAACTAAACTGGCACAATTATAATTGATTTAGGACTTTTTTTATAATTTTCCCCAAGATCGACTGATTGTGGTTACCAGTAGATGCTCCAGTCTAATCCGCCTAGATACTTAATCCTAATTAGATCCAATTGCTTCATTGCAAAGAATTACATAAGTAAATAGTAAAACACTTCTTAACGGTGTGTTGGGTTTGCAGTCAAGTGGCTGCAGTCTTGTAGAAGCCTCCACTAATTACTTGTACGCAATCAACTTGCGTTCCTTGAGCTTGCAATCATTGGAGCCGTAAATGCAATCCCTACGGCCTTTGCCCTCTCTAGTCTCTACACAACAAGAAGCAAACCTCCAAGTGGAGGACCAGTGTTTTGGCCTCATGTTGGACCAGGCTGTAGATATTGATGTCCAGGATTACTTATGAAATGGTTTGATCTTTATAGAATTGATAATTCGTCTCCATGCCAGCAAGAATGACCAACTCTTAGGTACTAAGTTCGGAAAGATCAGAGCGAAGTCCCGTCAAGATAGGAATCGCCGGCGGGCAAGATAATCGGCGAACTAATAAGCTTGTCGACAATAAGGGAAATCGATAACACGGTGTGAAAAGTTGTTGACAAGAGCCTTCGTAAGAGCTTCAGAAAAAGTTGATTGACGGAGTCGTTGACATTAAGCGATCTCAGATATTGGTTAAGTGCTTGAGGCAGCGATATTAGTGAACGAGGGAGAAAGTGGGGAAAAGTACCAAAAAAATCCTTAAAATATTGCATTTATACCAATTGATTCCATCCCGTCAATATTGGCCGAAAATTGCAAATGTGGATCTTCCGTCCTATGTGACGTGACCGGCGTTAATGTGGATTTTTGTTATTTTAAAACATGTATTTTAATTTTTCTTTTCTTTTCCTGGCCGGCGACCCTCGCCGGCCATTGGATAATGGCCCAAATGCTCCCGCCCCGGCCGGCGAGGGCCTCCAGCTGGTCAAGAAGTCTTCATTAGCTATTTCCGATCAAAATTGGGCGGATTGACTCAATTGACGCAAATACAAAATGTTTAAAACTAAATTGGCACAATTAAAGAGTTTATGATTGAATTGATGCAAATGCAATAGGTTCTAAGATTTTTTTGATACTTTTCCCAACCAACGTGTGCCAACATGTCTGTTGAATACAGAGACGAGAGATCAACACAAGCGCATAATTGCTGTGGCTGAACCAACATTCTCAGGATTTGTGACTTCTAGATGATCGATGCTAAATAATAGGAGATCGCGTGTATAGGTTGTAACTCTTATCAATAACTGAAACTAGGGTTAGGAAGTGATTGATAGATTCAAAATCAATAACTTCATTAGATAACCATGCAAATACCCATAACTCTCTGCAAATTTAAGTTTATTTTTAAGTTTCAACAAATTTACCTTTCCTGCATTTTAATTTCGAGTCATTTGCTTTCACGTCCAAAATCATAGATTCCATTCGATCAATTCCTTTTAAGAAAAATTTTCGCTTTCCAAATGAAACAATAATTAATGCACGAACAGCCAGGGATTGAGCAATATAAAGTTTATTCTTTTTTTTTTGTCGAAATATAAAGTTTACTTAACTAATTGCTTAATTCGTGTATGGGCATCTGCTAACATAATTGTCATTAATTTGAGGAAAAATTTCAATTAAGGATATGAAGCGTCCTTATTTCTCAATTAAAGGCTTTAAATGAACTTTATTTCAAATAAGAACCTAGAGTTCGCCCTTATTATTTCAAAAAAAGAGCCTCACTAGCTCAAGCCGGGCTCGGGCGAGGGTTGCCCTCATAGGACCCGGCGAGGGTGCCCTCACTCGACGCCAATGAGGGAGGCGCTTGCCCGAGGCTGATGATGGTTGAGGGAGAAGAGAGGAAAAGAAAAAAGACAAAGACAAAACAAACAAAAAAAAGGAAACGAAAACATAAAAGAAAAAAATAACAAAAAAAATAAAAGATGAAAATGACTTTCTCGCCAAATCCATTTTTGAAATAATGAGGGCGGTGCAGGTCATTATTTGAAAAAAAATCAACTTCAAGCCCTTATTTGAGAAAATGATAGTATTCCATGCCCTTATTTGAAATCTACACTTAATTTAAAATCCCCCAAGTTTCTACTTTGGGAAGAAGACTACTGAAAATGAACATCATGCAAACACGTTTTTCTTCTATTATGAAAGGTAAACTCTTCTTGCTTTTTGTTTTTTTGTTTTTAATGATACACTGGAGTTTTGCGGAAAGCTAGCAAAACTGCCATCTTGGGCCGCCCTGAATATAGATGACAACGTCAACTAAGAGTACAGCCAAGTTAAATTCAATCGGAGTCGTAAATATAAGAATAAGACAGGTAAAACTTACAAACGAAAAATAAATACTTTTTTCCATTTTTATAATGTTCCAAATTGCTCGAGATTAGTCAGTCACGTAGAATGTTAAATGCTTTTATGTCGTGATTATAATCATAATTACTATCTTATTTGGACACATTATGAATTTCGTGTATGTTGACTTTTGTGTTTGGGTTAATATCACGAAAAATATTAAATTTGGTACACCCGTGATAAATTTAACTCAAACTATTTTTTTTATCATCAAGAACGCTAAACGATACACCTATGACAAATTTACCTCAAACCGATACACTTGTTATAAATTTATCCTCCGTTGGTTCCCGATAAATTGAGTTAATAAATACCACGAAGAACTCCCAAACCGATAGGCATGTGACAAACAAAGGGTAAAAATCCCAAATGGGTACACCCGTCAACCTGTTACATGTCATCTAACTCAAAGCAATTTAACGACAAAATGCAACAAAAATTAACGAAGGGTAAATTATCACGAGATGTACCGGTTTGGGGTAAATTTGTCATATCTCGTATCGTTTGGGGTTTTTGTGGTAAAAAAATAGTTTAGAGTAAATTTATCACGAGATGAGATTTTTCGTGGTATTAACCCTTTATGTTATTGTAAGACGAGGTATCCCGCAAAGTTTTAAGGGTTAATGAAGAGGATTAATTCCACAATTTTGAAACCCGAAGCCTATACCCGCCAAAAATAACCCTCAAACCTTCTCTAATGCACAATAGTCTATATTTTTCCGTGGGAGCCATTATCTCACCACTCTATTTATTTCACGAAAAACAAGTTATTTGAACACATTTTCAAAAAAATGATCATGTCGTATCGCTTGAAATAATTAGTCAATGTATAAAATTTATACTATAAACAGCAATTTATGTTGAAATAATTTCGTGAACGATGTAAATATTTTTCGTTCATTTATTTTTATAAGTGATTCGAATGATATTTTTTCAAAATAAAAATCAAATTATTGTTTTCGTGAAACAAACTAGCCTCATAGATCAGCCATCCTCACGCTAGCGGCGGTGAATTGACATTGAAATAGAAATAGAATGGACGTACCCCCGCGAAAAGACACATGGCCACATGGAGGCCCAAAACGGGGAGTCGTAGCATGGACGGACTGGAGATAGAGCACGTGATGATGAGCAAAATGGGGTTGGGCATGGGATCAGATGTTGTTTTGGGGAAAACCCCGTGAAGCCAACACGCCCGCCTTCAATCCACATTCCATACTTGGCAATGTAGCTCAAAAAAGAGGGTATTTGACAACATCAATTTCCAATTTTTCTCATTTCCCACACTAATGAGTTGTGAATATATAATTTTTTTTTTTGCAAGTAGGTGATTCGAATTGCCTCTTCTTACCGATATCCAATAGCGGTGAGTAAGACAAACTAGCCAAATCGAAAATCGCCTAGTCTAGACCGAGCTGGCCAATTTTATCTAGTTCTCGGGGCGTTAATTCGGTTTTTGGTTCCATAAAATTGGAATTAGTGATTTTCATTCGAGTTTCAAAGGAGAACTAGGACCGATTATTTTTATTTATTTATTTATTTATTTCTTGAATGTAAGCCTAGTAATCTAGCGGTAATTTCTTATTTCTTAAATGTAAACCTGATTTTAATTAATTTCTTAAAACTATAATCCATGCTACTCACCTCTACTAATAATCCACCGATTTCCGATCCCGAAACCGGAAACTAGTCCTTTCGCCCCTGTTTCCGATTCCTAGGTGGGACCCGACTGGATTGGGAGCCGATCATCATTAATATCCATGCATGCACGAACATTGCTCGGTCTATACACATCGTGTTCGGCTCCACCCGAGGAATTCCAAGCCTCGCCTCCCGCTTACTTCGAGTCGGAGATGCTGCGATTCGACCACGAGGATATGCTTGGTATCCGGATTCTCGAATGTTGTTTTCTTCTGCCAGTTTCTATATTCTTATCTAGCTTGTGATCCAACATACCCAATTCATTAATAGTCGTGAAAATAACTCGGTTATCACATTGTTTGTCTCTCTCTCCCTCCTCGCCTCCTTTGTTTTGAATTCCGTTGCCCTAATTCTCTCTCCATTGACAAAGAAGCCCATTTACTCTATGATTTACAATTATTACACAAATTTTATTTAGGTCGTTATTATACGTAAATTATAAAAAAAGAAGGTATCTTTTCCATGTGATGGGAGACCTATTATTAATGATAGCTAGTATATATATAAAGGAATTTCATATCGCGGTATAATTACGGTTAGAAAATTACATAGGGCAAATTTTAGCGTAATAGTACCCAATATAATAATATAAAAAAACACAAAGTGTGAGATGGTAGGAAATTTTCGACTTGATAGTACCATGTCCAACATTACCCATAAATTAAATTTAGGTAAGCAATTACATGTAACGAGTTTCTTTATAGAAATTCGAAAAATCGGAAAAAAAAAGGTGCAAAAATAAGCATTAATGCATTGCATACACAGCCACTGTTTCCATTACTTCCATGTCCATATGGATAAAAATTTTCATTTCCCCACCTTTCAATTTAGGCAGAATAACGAGAATAACGAGCAAGTGGGGGAGGGAATTAGATCCAGTTTGGTGTACACTTCGGTGAGATTGAAGACCCGATTCATCGCCTGAATTATAGAAGCACAAAATTATTTACATATAACAAGAACCACTTAGGGCGTGAAAGATCACCATCTTATTTCTCTATTTTTCTTTTTTTTATTCCCGAGAACAGTTTGGGGACGTATATAAGTTTGGAATTAATTTCATTGTTCTATTTTCGAGGTAAATTCTTAGCCCATAAATAGGTTTGGAACAGTAAATAAGAAATAGAAATGTTCTATTTTTCTATTGGGTTAATACTATGGAAAATCCCAAACCCGTACACATGTGACAAATTTATCCCAAATTATTTTATTGACCATGAAAATTTCAAACTAGTACATTTATGATAAATTTACCCCAAATTAGTACACTTGTGACAAATTTACCATCCGTTAGTTTTTATCAAATCTAACTGTTTAATTGCTAAGTTGGATGGCATATGGTAGATCACGGGTATATTAGTTTAGAATTTTTACCTCCCGTTTATCACGGGTTTATCAATTTAGGTTTTTTCGTGATATTAATCCAATTTAATGAAGGGTAAATATATCATAGGTGTATCGACTTGAGATTTTTCTTGGTCAAAAAATTAATTTAGGATAAATTTGTCACAAAAGTAGCAATTTATGATTTTTTATGGTAAAAAAAATATATTGAGGTAAATTTGTCACGGGTATATCGTTTGGGATTTTTCGTGGGTTAAAAAAATAGTTTGGGATAAATTTGTTACTAAGTGTATCGGTTTAGGGTTTTTCATGGTATTAACCCTTTTCGATTTCCGAACAAAAAGAATAAGAATTTTTCTCATCGCTCATTTGCTTTCTCTCATGTGCGATCTCCCTCTCTCTTTCGTCCCCATCATCGATCGCCCGATTTGCTAACGACTATAAAAATTTTAAGTGCATTATCAAATGAATTTACGTTACGAGAATATAAGTTTCGTGTCGTTGTAAAAGGCTTTTCTCTGCTCAAAAACTAGTTCGAAGATAAAATTAGAGAAATTTATTTCGATCACAAATAGCTTTCGAGAACGAGAATGATTATCGTTCATACCATTAGCCGACAAGAAAATCCGACACATCAATCTACCACTAGCGACATAAATTGCACATATATTGCAATATTGCTTTTTTTTCTAAAATACCAGTCGAGTTATTATTATGGTAATTTAGGTCAAACCCACATTCTTTTTACCCGAGTAATTTTATTATCATTGATTATTTTCTAAATATTAAATTTAATTGCTGGATATTTATGTTACTTTTTTGTGGAATAATATTAATGAAAAAAAAAGGTCAGAGAGAAAGAAAAGGGTGAGAAAAGAAAACGTCTCGACCGGGACCAGCAGTCAACGGTAGGATCGAGGGGGGACGAGTTATCCCCGTGAAATCAAATTTCTGGTTCGGCATCTCGCTTCCAGATATTCTCATCCTTTGTCGTGACGTAACCTTTTGTTCGCCGTCCCTCTGCCCGTTCCTATTTGAATCCCCTCCACTTTCCAACAATCTCGAATTGACCCCCCACATTGTCCCCGCTATTTTCAATCCGACCCCTCCTTGACCGTGCTCCTTCTATTTGTTAATGTATCCTCTCTTCGTTTTTGTTTAAGTAGTCAATATATCCACAATGTGAATTAACAATTGCTTACTATGATTTCCCACTATAGAGTAGGATAAAAAGATCATGGGGTCGATAGTGTGAATAGCCACGAAAAGCCTCGATTTACGTATACACTTCTCTCGATCATCCGTGATTTTATTTGCTATTCCCGCCGTCGGTTTAAACATCAAGACATTCATTTCTCCATCTAATCTCGTGATCCGCCCCACCCGCGCATGCCATGTATAAACATGTTAGAGGGCTTAAACAAAACTTATGGTCAATCTTTCCAGTCGCTTATTTCAATTATCAATTCCATCGGTAGGCGCCTTTCAAATAAAGGTCACTCGCTTCTCATAGATCACTCATTTTTGTTACATGTGATTGAGAGATTCGTTAGTCTTTTCCCATTTGATGGTAGGGCACTCCTAGGGGAAGTTCCTCCTCGACTTCTAGCTTTTGCACTATCAATTTCTATATCCTCTAGGTGACTTGTAACCCATTCGAGTCCATATATAGTTCACGAGTGCCCTCCGCATATGAATGAAATCGAAGCGAATTGCGCATAACATTTGGACTCTTGAATGGAGGACTTGAATGGCTGGATAGCCGAGAAACGGTGACCATTCCCCAAGCAAGCCTAAAGCCCAAGTTGGACCTTCTTTCGGGGCTCATTGTGATAAGATTTATTCTCGGATCGGTGCCTTTCCATCCGGTTATCAATAGTGTCAGGACAACAAAGAAAGCTAGCAACAATCATAAAAGACTGGTCTTATCTCTATTTCAATCAATAATTTTATTTCAATATCTTCAGGCATTGCTAGCGATTTATCGAATTAGAAATGATAATTATTGATAAAACAAATCGTGTCTATTAGATTTTTGGCTCGAGCAATCCAATCAAATCCAACTTCCCAAAAACATTGATATAAGGAATTAAGGATAGACCATCCAATTTTAGATCAACAACTCACCAAAAAACTACTCAAAAGTCAAAACCAGCAAGACGGTTCCAAATTGCAAAAATGGCACTTGAGTGAGAATAACTAAAACTTCAGGGGCATTTCCGCAAAAATATTTCTACAGAACTTGCTTGTACTGCAATTAACACCAAGCAGACGAGAGAAGAGAGAGAAAGAAGGGAGGGGGGAAGACGTTCATTGAGAGAGAGAAACAAAGCCAAACCAAAAGGAACCGTCTCGGTTAAAGGTCAAAACACCAACCACAACCACCACCACAAGGCCAACACGCCACCGTCGAACACCGTGCCGATTCAATTTTCCGGCTATTGGACGGCTTCGAGACACCTCTATTCTCTGTTCCCCACCTTTATGCTCTTGCCGATTGTGCTCCCGGTAGCTCTCCGGTCACTGGTGACGACAACCGAGGCTCCGTCAATCTGATTATGAAGAGTTATAACACCAAGGCTAACGGTAGTTTCGTCAACCACAAGAGCAACACTAATGGATTCTTGCCTAATTCTTTGAAATTCATTTCCTCGTGCATCAAGACCGCGTCGTCCGGTGTCAGGTCGGCCGCCGCTTCGATCTCCGGCGAAGTCCACGACCACAAAGATCAGGTTCTCTTCGGTTCGGTTTGTCCTGTGTCGCGAGGGATGTGTAGTCGATGCGCGATTAGTTGGGATTTTGAGTATCGTTTTGGCGTTTTAGGTTTGTGAACGGTTGGTTTATGATTGTAATCGGTTACTGCTGTCGTTTATGGCTTTCCGATGAATTGATATCGAACTGATTCGGTTGCTCAGACTGATGCCACATGACTTTTGAGAGTTACACTATTTGGTGCCGACACTTGATTGGAGATCTTAGTGATTCTTCGACAGTTGTTCAATTATGAATTTTTGAAGTTTTGGTTGCCGTTTAGGTTAGGTCTTGAGTTGCAACTTTTGAGCTTCTTTGTTCAGTTTCTTGGTAAAGTAAAATGTAGATGATTTCATGAGAGTCAATGGTTAGTGATTCCGCTCATGTTTTATACCATGCATTTGAGACTTTGATCATTTGACTTGGGAACATCCTGGGAGATCGTTCTACTGTTCTGTGATAAAGCTTGATCGTCTTCCGATCTGTTATCGAGGATTTATTGGCCCATTTGTTTCGCAGAAAATGAATAATTGAAAAATAATTTCCTAAAAATAATTGCTTATATGGCTTATAAAAATGAAGGAACCAAAATAATTTTTATTGTCCACGAAAATGTTTACACATGAATTGTAATAGAAAATAAAAACTTTTTTTCTATTGATTAATTATTTCAAGTGATACGAGCGGTCATCTTTAGGAAAATGTTTTCTCAACCATTCATTTTTTGCGAAACAAACAGAGCGTAAGTGTATGAGGAAGTTTGGATCCATCTTGTCGGGATGCAGGAATCTGCACTAGATGTATTTTAGTCGTCAGTATTGCACCTTTCTGGTTGATGTATCTAGGGAGTCTTGGATGAAGTCCTTAAAGGGGAGTCTTCTTTCTGATGTTCATTCTGCAATGAAGTTGTGTTTGGGATGGGTGTGGTATCTTGCTAGTTCAATCAATGCTAAGATTTGTCATTTTTGCCAAATGACTCGCATCCAAGGCTCTGTCTACTTACTAGAAAATTAATGAGGAGGAAACCGTGATTTTGTATGGTCGGTTTGCATTCAGCGCTGTGCGCGTGTGAGAGAGAGAGAGAGAGAGGTTCTTTTATGTACGAAGTGAAGATGATTTTTATTTTTACAAAGAAGATATAGAAGTTTCAATGAACAGCTCTTCTCTTGTTTACCTCATGATTAATTAATATATTTTGGTTTGTGTCCTTTTATCAATTTGCTATATCCGACGGTGTCTAGATGTGGAAAACTCCCTCAATGGCTAATATAACAGTAAGCAGATTCTAGGAATATATTTGATGCTTTAGATTCTCATGTCAAGTGGGAGAAAAAAGGAAAAATTGCTAGCATCGTGAAGATTTTGCTTTCCTTTTGGGATTTATGATTTATGAAGCTAAGAAACCTTTGAGTCTAGAGCCTTTCGGTAGATGCAATAGTAAATTTAGCTCAGAATTACCATGAGACAAGGGTGTTTGATTGGCCTAGACATTGCGAAAAAATTTCTCACAGTTGGATTGCGTTCATGTAAGAATTCGTCGTTTTCATTACTTCATGAGTTTTTTAATTTCTCTCTTTCTGTGCATTAACAAGATATGATTCCTTTTGTTAGTTTCTGACTGAGAGTCAATGCACTCTCTAAATAACGAATCTGTGAACTGAAATGATGTATGCGTTTGCAATATTTTGTCCTTCCGTTTACCTGATCACAAGTAGGATAGGACAATACTTCTTTTATTTTAGGTCGATTACTTATCATTCCATACAGACATGATCTCAATTTCTCATTCTGCCAACCAGGTGCTTTGGGCTGGCTTTGACAGGATAGAACTTGGCTCATCTTCCTTCAAGCACGTTCTATTACTTGGCTATTCAAATGGGTTTCAAGTCCTTGACGTTGAAGATGCCTCTAATGTCAGTGAAATTGTTTCAAGGCGAGATGATCCGGTTACATTTTTACAGATGCAACTCCTTCCTGCAAAGTCTGAGGGCTGTGAAGGATTCAGGGCATCGCACCCTCTACTTTTGGTGGTGGCATGTGATGAATCAAAGAGCTCGGTTGTGATGCAAAATGGGAGGGAAGGTTTTCACAACGGCCATACGGAGGATCAAAGTGGGAGCCTAATTCTGGCTCCCACTGCAGTTCGATTTTACTCTCTCAGGTCTCACAGTTATGTTCATGTTCTCAGATTCCGGTCAACAGTGTATATGGTTAGATGCAGTTCTCGAGTTGTTGCCGTGGGTCTTGCTGCACAAGTAAGCATTAGCTGTCATATTAGTCATGTAGTTAATGTCATTCTTTCTTCAAAGATTTTGTGGTAATTGCGTTACTTTTATTGGAGTGCTTTTGGGTGGGGCAATAGGAAATTGAAAGGAAAATATCTTCCCATAGGCATAGTTATTTATTTCTGCGCATACTGTAAAACAAGTTTAACTTGCTAATCTTTTTGCATATTCGGATGACAGATATACTGCTTCGATGCCCTCACTCTTGAGAATAAATTTAGTGTCCTTACATATCCAGTGCCCCAGTTGGGAGGGCAAGGAAATATGGGAGTCAATGTTGGTTATGGCCCCATGGATGTTGGTTCACGGTGGCTAGCTTATGCTTCTAACAGCCCAGTGACGTCAAACACAGGTCGCCTTAGTCCAAAAAGTCTTACTCCTTCTCCAGGTGTTAGCCCATCTACTTCACCCAGCGGTGGAAGTCTGATGGCACGGTATGCCATGGAATCCAGTAAGCAGTTGGCTACTGGCCTGATCAACCTCAGTGATATGGGCTACAAGACCTTTTCGAGGTACTGTCAAGAGCTCATCCCTGAAGGATCGAGTTCTCCCGTACCTACGAATTCAAGCTGGAAAGCTGTCCGAGCTCAATCTCATCCAAGTGAAACAGATGTTGCTGGAATGGTTAGTCTTTTGAAATATGATTTTAAGAAGCTAGTGATATTCCTTCTCCAATCTTAATTGTTTTATTGTATCACGGGTGCATGATACTACACGGAAACACTGTTTATTAACCCGCATATTGTGCTTTAGACTTTTGAGTTGTTGGATGTGATTTTTATTTGCCATTGAGGCGGTAAGTTTTATGGTGTATCATCAGCTTCATGGCAAGGGTAGCAACAGAATACTAAACGTTTTTGTTGGGGAAAACGTTTATGAAAAGGTTATTCTTTTAGATACGGCTCTAATAGCTTTTTGGTGGTTTGATTATTTGTAACATTTGACTGCTGATTGCAGGTGGTTGTCAAGGATGTTGTTTCCAGAGCTATTGTATCACAATTTAGAGCTCATTCTAGTCCTATTTCTGCTTTGTCTTTTGATCCAAGTGGGACAATGCTGGTGACAGCTTCAATTCACGGGACTCATATCAATATCTTCCGCATTATGCCATGTCGCTCAAAAGCTGGATCAGGCACTCAAACTTATGAATGGAGCTCTTCACATGTGCATCTTTACAAGCTGCATCGTGGCATGACTTCAGCTGTAAGTTCTCCCTGCGAACATTCTTGAATATAGTCATGTTCCTCAGTTTTTCATGTTTTCTTTTTGGGTACAGGTTATACAGGACATTTGTTTTAGCCATTACAGTCAGTGGATAGCTATTGTCTCTTCCAAAGGAACTTGTCATATTTTTCTTCTATCCCCTTTTGGTGGTGAGACCGTTCTACAGATGCATAATTCTCATGTTGGCCAACCCACCCTTTCACCTGGTTTATCTCTACCGTGGTGGTCTACTCCATCATTCACGGTCAATCATCAGTCTTCTACTCCAACTCCACCGCCACCTCCCATTACCCTTTATGTAGTTAGCAGAATAAAGAATAGCAACTCTGGGTGGCTCCATACAGTCAGTAATGCTGCATCATCTGCGACTGGAAAGGTTTCTGTCCCATCTGGTGCAATGGCTACTGTATTTTACAGTTCCACTGCGCGGAATCTGCAGGCCTCCCCGTCAAAGGTTCAAGCTCTGGAACACTTGCTGGTTTACTCTCCTTCAGGACATTTAGTTCAGTATGAGCTGCTTCCACCAGTGGGAGGGGAATCAAGTGAGGCTGTTTCTCGAATTGCACCAAGTTCTCCATTACAGATTCAAGATGAAGAGTTGCGGGTCAACGTTGAAACTCTTCAGTGGTGGGATGTCTGCCGAAGATCAGATTGGCCAGAAAGAGAAGAGTGCATTTCTGGGATTGCTCCTAACCGACAAGTTTCTGAGATGGCAATGGATATGTCTGATTCTGAGGACACTAATGCTGGGGACAAAGAATCAGAAAAATCATATGAACATTCTCACTTGTATATAGCCAATGCTGAGGTACAAATGAGCTTGGGAAGGATTCCAATATGGCAACAATCTAAGGTATCTGTGACAAGGTAAAGTTTGCATTGTTGATGTTTTTGGCTATACTCATATACCCATTATTTGCAGATACATTTCCATGCCATAGGTTATGAGAGAGCTGAAGAGAAGATCCTCGTTGAAGATGATTTTGCTGGTGAAGTGGAAATAGAAAAGGTTCCTGTTCATGAGATTGAAATACGGCGAAAGGATTTATTGCCTGTTTTTGATCATTTTCAGCGTAATCATTCCGCTTGGAGTGAAAGGTAAGGGCCAGTCAATGGTGTCCTGGAATTTTATTAAATATTAACACGATAATCTGTCGGCCCCACTTTGTGGTAGCATCTCCACTAGTTAATTAATGGCTCTAGAAGATTTTTTTTTTCATGAATTCTGAAGCCAAGTCATACCCATGCTCTTATTTGTTTGGTTAATTTTTTAGAGTCACTGTAACAAAAGCTGTTTTAGCATCTTTATTATATTTTGCTGCCCTTTGTTTGGACTTTTAAACGGTTTATTTTGCATTATCTCTTATTTAATGGATGATGCTATGCGACGATGTAAATGAGGCGTCTGCAATACACTAACTTGCCCTTGTTACTCATTTCAAGCATGATAACTTACTATTTGCAAGGATGGAAATGTCATGTTCTATTAAATGGTGTTTTTCTCTGTACTTTTTTTTTTGGTCGAATTTTTTTTTCTGTACTTCAAAAAGATAGTTTTTTGGCATAGGTAGTCATTTGAAAATTTTTGTTGCTGCTTAGTCCTCCAAGTAATTTAGTTGCTTCTTTTCACTTTGAAAGGAATTTTATTGGAAAGCCAAGATAGTAGGAAAAAATTCATAATGGTGCTTTGCATATCTGCCAGTGTTCGTTTAAAGGTGTGGTCTTACATTGTTAAATATTGCCTTTAGCGTGTGGAAAGTGATTCCTGAAATGATGCTATGCTGAAACTGTTCTGGCATTGCAGAAAGAGGCCATTGGACCATATGGTCTGTTGTCTTTTAAGTTTTGTGTTGGATGTAATCCAAACTTGAGATGAGGCCTTCATAGCATGCACCATATAGGCTCTTAAGAGTTTCTGGGGTTGCATCATTTGACATAATATGTTTCAGCTGTATGTAGCAGTCATTATTACCTGCTGCCAACTTCTGTTACTACTGCTGATAGCTGAGTTGCTTTCATTTTAGGGCCTTCAATGGGGGCACATGTTCTCCTTCCTATTTTAACATGGACAAGGAGAAATCCTTCAAGAATGGAGTTATATCCTACCCTAAGTTGGATTGCTCTGTGGAAAACTCAGATGCTGGTGAGAGAGATGTTTGGGGTTTTATTTTTTGAATGTGTATGAGTGATTTCCTGGTGCATTGAACTCATCTCTGCTACACTTTTTATCAGGATGTTCACAGCACTCTTATCCGGCCACTGTACCATCCAAGCTTAACAAGCGTGACCTAATGAACGGACATTGTGGTCCAGCCCCAGCCTTGCTCAAGCAAAGTTCCTGTAATAAAGATAATGTTTTGGTTTCTTCTGAGCATTATATGTTGGGTTCATCCCCTGCAGATTGTAAATACCCTAACATTGCATCATCTTTGCCAAGTGGCTCTCTTCCTGCTGAAAGAAGCACTGCAGATGGTTTTAAGCCGTCAAATAGTGGTGGGGCTAGTGAAGTTTCCAACACAAGTTCCAACCGTTCTGATTCCAGTTTGAATATTATGGATGAGGGACTGATACATGGTTCTTTAGAATTTGAGCCATATTTCCAAGAGGGATACTACCAAGCATCAGCTGTAAATAAATGCTGTGATTCAGTTGAAGCAGTTGCTGATGTCGATAGTAACAGCAATCCCTGTGAAAGAGAGAAATCTGAAGAAGATGGTGATAATGATGACATGCTTGGAGGAGTTTTCGCCTTTTCTGAAGAAGGTAGGAGACTGTCTTACTATGTGCTATATGATGTTACTGATTATGCAATTCCCATTGAATTTAACAAAATCAGCCAGCTTCTCCTAAATTCAAAGTGTTATCTGCCAGCTCTCTCTCTGTCTCCCCCCAACGTGTTATTTTCTGTGCATCTGTCGGAGTTCTTTACTAGGTTGTTGTACGTTAGTGTTTTTTTGATAATTTGAGGAAGAGATATGTCCCATTCTGACTTGGTTATGTGTTTAAGAGTGATAGATATCGATAGCTGCATATTTAGTTAGATCCATGCGCTTCTGCTTGCCGCTTGCTCTATGGAAATTATGCTGTCCTGCTAAGCGTCTTGGTCAGTTTGGGCTTTTATTTTAGCATACACAGAGTCCACACAGATGAACAAGTCATGAATTGGGACCGCGTATACCAAAATTGTACTACTTGTGTTGATTCCGTTGTAATCCCTTGGTCGTTGTTGCAGGTTGACATTATCCATCTCGTGTCCGACCTCATAAGAAGCTCTATGATCCGGATGCAACGATTGGACTATTCATTGAAAGGTTTATGTGGGCGGACAGACTATAACGTTCGTTTCCTACGACTGACGGATACAAGTGGAGTGACTTCAACCCAATGGTATCATTGCTGCCGAAAACGAGCCCAGATATGATTCTTCTAATTCTCACTATGTACATGCTCTAAAGTGGGAAGGATGATCATAAAAAGAAAGGGAAGAAAAAAAGCAATTGGTGTGAACAGTTGTTTCGTACGTTGTTGTAACATTATTCATTCTTGAAAAGAAGAAAAAGAGGAAAAGGAATAAGAGGAGAAGGAAAAGGGAAGGGCAAACGTGCTTTAGAATTCTGTGGGTTGATTTCAATGTGCAAAAAGTCTCCAGCAATTGCGATGAATGTGCAGGGACGCTGAACTCTGGGATTGATCTTGTGAGGAGGGTGTTGGGATGGGGGATTGCATTCAACTCTCCAGTTCTTCATTTTCCTTTTTTGGTTAACGCGTGATAGAGAGAAAGAGAGAGGGGAAGCTTTAGATGGTCATTAAATTGCCTTGAGACCATCGCGACGTCGGATGAATTTGATTTTGTTGGATTCGCGAAAAATAAATGATTTGGTAATTATACTTTTAATTGTAATCGTTGAAATAATTAATTAAAAAAATATTTTATTAATGACTACAATTTATGTCCACAAATTTTTCTTTCATGTCGATTAAAGTAAAATTTTGTTCAATCATTTTTGTAAGCGATTATTTAGGAAAATATTTTTAAAATACAGATGATAAAATTTTCTATTTTAACGACTAGTTTTAAGAAAAATATTTTATTTTTTAAATTATTTATTTTTCGGGAAATAAATACGTAATAATAAGTAATGCGCGTTTCCCAAGGAGAGGAACGATTCCCACAGCTTCGGAGTCGGTAATGAGGAGGTTCGAAATCAGCACCCCGGACCGCATCAAGTTTTCCCAGCACAGAAAAAAGGAGAGAAGAGAGAGAAAACGGGTGGGGTGGGGTAGGGGCGATATTTAGATTCTCTCCTCTCTTTTTTTTTTTGTGGATTTAGTTAATAAAATGCAGTCCTTTCATCTGAATTCTGGTATTTATTTTTTCTCTCCTCCTCCAACTGATTTAGTGTCTGTCCAAAAATATATTTAAAAAATAATAAATAAAAAAAACCGATTTTTAGTGGGTTCGAAATCGGTTCCCCCCAATCAGCTGGATTGGGCAAGATCTGGGAGGAAGATGGGCCAATGGGTTATGGATAATACCCATATCTCTTTCCCCCATTTTCCTTTTTTTTTTGTTCTTTGCCGTTATTTTGGTGGATAAAAATTCATTAAAAAAAAGTACATTTATTTCCGAGAATTGGGAAAATTCCTTGGCGGGCCTTGTCTTTTCTTTCCTTTTTCTTATCAGAAAGAAAATTTTCATTTCATTCGAAAGAGAAAATACATGACTTGCAAATCAAACAAAAAAGAAAGTACGTATGAAAGATAAATCAATTTTGAGTACGGTCTGCACGATCATCGATCTCGTATGACAAGATCGATGATGAGCATACACCAAAATTTTCTCTAAAGGCGAGGCGCGCCTGGGTTCGATGTCCCTTGCACCATCACCATATAGATATGACAACAAGAACAACAATAACACCAAGTTGAAGAAAGAAGCATAGATAACTACTTGTAAATTTGAGTTCTTTTTCTATATCGAAATAAAAGGGCACACAAATCTAAATGTAATTTTATATCGGGAAGAGAAGATCTACAAATAAAAAATCAATTGATCACAAAATAATTTTCAAATAAGTCAACCATAGAAGCAGTATCAAGAGTCGCGCTCGGCTATATAGAGCAAGCACCATAGTCGAAGCAAGCGAGCATATTCGGAATAAAAGATTCTTTCGAGACACTTGCGCCTTAAAACTTCTGAACTCGCCGGATAAAACTCTTTATTTGAGTGGCAACCAAAATGCAATGCGGCGATTGTAAGGTTCTCACAAGGACCTCTTTTTCTTCCTCTTTCTTTTTGCGGGTTTGCTGTGAATAAAGCCTTGCCAGTGGCTGACGGTTGCAAGAGGCTCTTGAGGCCAACCTCGTCTCCTCTTTATTTATTTTTATTTTCTTTTTACTGCCTTTCCTTCTTCTTCCAGCACTTTTTCAACCAGAACGGACTGAATTTATACAAATACAAGAGGTTTAGGACTAAATTGACGAAAATAAAAAATTTTAAGATCGAATTGACATAATTTCAATAAGTATAAGACTTTTTTTTTTTTTTTGGGTAGTTCTCCCCACTTTCGTGGCCAGCCATAAATTCATCAGAAGAGGAGGTACTTCACTCATTGCATGAGATCGGAATGCAAAACGAAATTGAACCCTCGCTACAGTTAGTAATTCATTCGGACTTGGACATAACCACGATCCCATAATGAATTCGCATCGATATTAAATCACGATGACTTCAGTTTGTATTGCTATTTGAACTTAAAAGGCAATCGAATCGTGTTATATTCGATTTTTTTAAATATTTAGGACGTGCTTCTTGTTATGCTGGTCATTTAAATCGAATAAATATTATTACGACGACGGAGAATGATATCGAATGAGCCAGATGCCCTTGTCGACTCTTTTTTTTTGGCTATTGGTGGTGGTGGCTAACTAAATTCATGTACCATAATTTATTACGAATCTCCAATTCCAACCACATTCATCCCATCCCACCCCTCAAGAAAATCTCATCAGAAAACCCTAGAATCCCTCAATGTGTGGGCCCCAAAAATTTGAATTCCATGACCTAACATCGCTCTCTCTCTCTCTCTCTCTCTCATTTAAAATCTCCCCCCTCAAAACTTGTCAGCTCTCCTATCTGCAACAACACCCAGCCTCGTTTCTCCGCCATAGACGCCCTAGCAAAACCCTAGCCCTCCACTCCCCTCCCCTCCCCCCCACCACCAACCCCCAAGAAAATGGCGAAGAAGAAGGTGCACCACCACCACTCCCACGAAGAAGCCCCTCCCAGCGACGCCCACCCCATCCCCAACCCCAACCCCATGGACCAAGGCGACAGCCCTTCGTCGGAGAAGCTCGAGATCCTCAAGTCCCTCAACGCAAAGCTCCTCAAGGACACCTACGACCGGAGGCACCAGGTCGAGTCCCTGGAGCGCGCCAAGAATGCTCTGGAGAGCGAGCTGGCTCGGTTCGGCCGCGAGAAGGGGGCGCTCGAGGCCGAGTTGGGTCGGGCTGATCGGGAGAGCGTCGGGCTGGCGCTTGAGAAGGGCGTCATTTGCGCTTTCTTGGAGACCCAGATGGTTGAAATGGGCGCTCGGGTGGAGAGGCTAGTGAAGCGGAGGGACGCGGAGGTGGACGGATTGAGGGAGAGAGTGCGCGTGCTCGTCGATAGCCTCGAGAAGGAGAGAGTGGTTCTGAGCGACGTGAGCGGGGAGAGGGATTTGGCGAAGGCGGAGTGCGTGGGTTTGGTTGAGAAGGCGAACCTGTTGAAGGAGACCCTGAGTGAGATGGAGAAAGTGAGGAGGAATCTGGAAGGGAGTTTCGAGAGGTTGAAGTTGCAGAATGAGAAGTTGGTCAGAGAGAAAGAGGAAGGGGAGAGAGCAATTGAGGCGGTGACGAGGGAAAGAGATTCGGCCATAAATAGTTTAGCCCAGGCCGGGATTGAGGCCAGTGAACTGAAGGGTAGAGTTGAGGAACTCGTGAGGGTCAATCAGGGTTTGGAGATGGAGAAAAATGGGCAGCTAGTGGAGATAAATGAATTGGAGAAGGAAATGGCTGCGTTGAATGAGATTGAGGTGAGTTTGAGAAGAGAGGAGGGGAAACTGAGAGAAAGGGTCTCCGAATTGGAGAACAAATGCGATGCGGCGATTGACAAGCAAAAGGAGATGATTGGACGGATTAATGGTTTGAGTGAGGAAAACCAGGAGAAGGGAGAGACAATCGAGAAGCTGAGAGAAAAGAACAATACAGCAGAGAGACTGTTGAAGGTGGCTGAGAAAAAATTGGAGGAGAAGGAGCGGCTTATGGAGGGGATAGTTCGGAAGAAACTCGAGATTGAAGAGGCGAATTATTGTAAGCAGAATGAGATTGCAGGGTTGCTCAGAGAGGTTGGTGAACTGAAGAATGAGATTACTGGATTAGAATTTTCTTTACGAGATCAAGTGGACAAGAACAAGGCTCTGATATCTGCACTTAGCTCTTGTAGAGAAGCTAGCGATCGAGTCACTCTAGAGAGGGACACTGTCCAGAAGGCTCTGGATGAGGAGAAACAGAATGCCTCGAATTTGAGGTCTGCTGCTTCTGAAATGAAGAGCAGAGTAGATGAAACCGTGGAGGAGTTGACGCACATAAGGAGTGAGAGAGAGAACTTGGTTTTGCAGAGCAAGAGCGTCCAAAGCAAATTCGAGTTGTCTGAAAAGGAAAAGGAATTGCTTGAGAAGAAGGTCTCAGATGCACAGCGAACTATTGAAGACTTGGAGGCGAAAATCTCATCTGCTGGTATCAAGTTGGAGCGAACATTGGCCGCCGTCTTGAAGAGAACTGCAGCTGTAGTGAATCCTGTGCAGGACGAGACTAATGGTAAAGAGGAGGCATTCGAAGAACAGAAGCTCGAGGAAGATTTTCAACCATTGGCCAGGGAATTAGAAGCCATCAAGAGTGCTTTCCTGATCAAAGAGTCCCTGGTGGAAGATCTGAACCGGCAGATGAAGTTGCTGCAAGACTCTGCAGCCAAGGCACATAAGGAAAAGGGCTTTTGGACTTTGCTTTCCTCGGCAACCACATTGCTTGCCGCAGCATCAGTCGCGTACTTTGCCAGGGGACGATGATACATAGTAGTTTCTACGTTAGCCGTATCTGTTGCGACGGCTAGTGAGCACTTTCACTTGCCTGATAAACTGATGAAGTTACGTTACAGGGCACGATTATGATTCATGCCGCTTTTGCTGTCCCTTTAAACATGATATGCAGAACAATAATGTGCTTCAACATTCTGGAAATGCTTATTCAGAGTGATGTCTCTCCATTTGAATTCCAAGATGGAAGTAGTATCTACATTTTCTCATGTTCTGGCCGTTTAACTTTTTGTCTCTGGTGATCGCTGTAGTGTTCTTGCACAGTTCTGTTGGTAATGGTGGAAACTTGCTCCCATGATTAGATGAACATGTCTTCTAACATCATATAGATGATTTACTGACAGCCGGGACCATGAACTTTGCCATCAAGAAGCAACTTGAAGGCATACAAAAAAAAAAACCTGCCATCGCCTTAAAAATCTCTAATTTGCATCTCCTCCGAACTTAGAAAACACATTTACCTTGAAACCCTGCACCCATCTCTTCCTCCACCCTCCTCCACGCTTAATCTTGCGGAGCAAACTCTCTCTCTCTCTCTCTCTCTCTCTCTCTCTCTCTACCCCAACCCTCGTTGCCGCTGCCACCGTCGTGAGCTATAAGCTCAGCCGCACGGGGCTCACGGGAGCCCAGCGAGCTCCATGGTAGAGCTCGCAGCAACCATGCGTGCCTTGTCACGCGAGCTTTGTCACAAAGCTCGCAGGTCTCTAGTGGCAGCAGCCAGGGGAGACCAGGCCACCATCAGGTCTCCCCACCTCAATCAACGGCCACCGCCGGCCTCGAGTTTGAGCTTGGTGACGGTCAGGGACAGCAGGGAGCTAGGCCACAAGGCGGTGGCAGGCCGGTGACCTGTAGGAGAGTTCTGGTGGAGGAAAGAGAAATGTGTTCTCGGCTTTGTGGTTGTTTTCTTTAGAAGGAAAATGACAATTTCTGAGGCTGCGAGGATGCAGATTAAAATGAATGAGTTCCGTGGCCTGAGCCAACTAGACAGCCGGACATCTATGGGCAAATAGCAAATAATATACAAATCAAATCCCAGATAAATGCCAATTGGTCGTTAGGAACGTCCTCTCAATCATTGAATCACACCCTTTCGTGCTTTGTGCGCACAATTCTGGCTCAACAAGGATGCAACTTGAATGGACAGAGATGTCCTCGGCTTGCTGCGTCTTCCCACTGGGTATGCACTTTGGAAGCCGGTAGTGGAACCAACAGGGCTGCTGGCCTGGTACTCAATAATGCATCAGCATCAGAGAAGCTGCATTGTGCTAGGCACAGTAATACAGAATGGCATCGTTCATGCCATACTTAACATGAAATCAGTATGCAAGTGATCGACTCGCTCGCGTGGTCATTTGTGGAAGACAACTGAGGCAAAGATCCTTCGGGAAAAGGACATGATGAAAAATGGGACTTCACTGATAAACGAAGGCATGGACCTGGTTTCGAAGACACAGCAAAATAGAAGGCATGGACCTGCTTTCGAAGACACAGCAACATACAAGAGAGTAATCTGTACATTTATCTCTTCTTTCGAGTGGACAGAGATCTCTCATAGCTTATAACATGAATGAGCAAGCATTTCCAAGGAGAGAGAGTCGAATTGAACTAACAAAGTACATCACCCAGAAGAGTACTATAGTTGAGACCAGTCCATCAAGACTAAGAGCTTTCGTATAAGTAGATTATACATTCTATTTACACTTGCCACAGAGAGAAAATTACAAAGATACATGATGACTACAGACAAGGTCAAACAGTTTTACATATATGGGGACACTTAACTATATTTGCTAGGTAAAACACCATGGATGATTCCAAATCCATGCGTTCAAATTAGCCGTATGATGTTAGGCAGGAACGGCGATCCCAGTTGGTTAGCCCACCAAATACTATTGCCAAGCTCCTTCCTTTCTGTTTCACCAGAGAAGTGGCAATTTGAATTTGGCAGGCATAGCAGACCAAAATAAATAGCTGCCGAATCACTCCGACTGTCGCGAGAACCAAACAAAAGAGATCCAGCTAGATGCTGAATATTGCACGTACCCAAACAGCCAGCCTAGTTACCTTAACCAAAAAGAACAAGGCCAAACAGAAGCAACTTCAGAGTAACCTGATGATAAGAGCCACGAGTAGAAAACACTGCACATTATATGATACTTACGCATCACCATCATACCAAGCCAGAATTTCAAGCTTCGAATTCCATAGCCAATCCTCAGTCAAGAGCGACACTATCCGCCGTCGGGGTTCACAAAGCTACTAATTTCATCCATCACTGTGTAAAAATGATCATTGTTTGGCAGCAAGTAGAATCCAATTGTCGCCTGCTCCAAAAACAACAGCTTCACCTTCTGGCCGGCCTTCTCTAGCCCTTTAGCATAAGCCAACTGCCAATCTTGGATTAAGTCCAAACCGGCCACAACAACGAGACTCTTAGGGAACTTAATCCCTTCCAGACTTTTCCCTCGGGGACCAAATGGGTTGCATGCAGGATGATCACGATTTTCACCTTCAGGCAAGAAGGCTCTCCAGTACCAGTCTCGATCTCGTATGGCAACAAAATATTTCCCATCTAATTTTTTCTCAGACTCTGTCCTCTCCTCTCCACCAAACATTGGATTGAGCAGTATGTTTCCTGATACCTCTATTTCAGCTTCAGCAGCTCTTAGAGCAACACTGTGGACTATGTTTCCGCCAGAGCTATCACCAGCCAAAAATATGTGCACCTTTGAATCAATTTTACTTTGGAGCCAGGATCTGGAGCTCACCCATTTAAGAGCTGACCACCCATCATCATAGGCACAAGGACATCGATTCTCGGGTGCACGGCGATAGTTCACAGAAACTACAATGGCCTTGCAAATGCCTACTAATCTTCGGCATAAAGTATCATATATGGCACTGTTAGTAGATGAATGTGCGAAACTTCCTCCATGGAAAAAAACAATGACTGGAACAAATTCAGCATCCACAGGCTTCTCGAGATCGTTTAAACTTGGCTGAGGTTCATCAGTAAAGGCCGGGCGGTAGATCCGGCAAAGAAGGTTTGTCGCGCGATCAATTATAACATCAAAGGAGAAGATGCCATCAACAGGGTTCGCATTTGCCGGAACCTTACGATCAAGGAACTCTGCTAGATGGCGGTTAAAGGTTCCATCAGGGCGACGGAGAAGATTGTACTTCAACTTGAAATTGGAAATTAGGACCCACATATTCAGAGGAACAACCATCTGGGCAGACGAAAACGGCAAACAATGTTAGATTCCTCATATATGGAAGTAAATACTGTTCAAGTACAGAATGGATAACAGTAGTTGCAAATCCATCTAGACTAACTTAAAGATCATTGACCACGTTTGTACCAGTTACCCGCAAGATCATGTCGAAAAAAGAGAATGCAAAAGCATTATGATCATAAGGTCGGAATTCATCAACACCCAGCGGTGGCTGAAATGTAAGCTGAAAAAGATGTCAAATCCTCACGAGATAGTGGAAACGAAACACCTAAACTGGTACATCCATCACGCATAAGTTAGTGAAACCGCAGATTAACAAAGGGAGAAAGGTACCCCTAAATGATCATCCAGTCCCAACAGAATCATAGGAACTGTCCACAGCTGAAATATCAGAAAATCAAACCTTTCGCAAGCAAGATGACAAATTCAGAGCTATAGAAGATATCCTCAGCCGATACAACAGACAACCATCCAAGGTCCGACCGAAGTCACAAAAAAGGGCAAAGACTTTATGAAAAATACCGTAATTCCAGGATCAAAATACACCTAACTACACAAGATGACAGGATGACAAAGCTATCCCATGCTTGCCATCTCTCTCACGCCAGAAAACACACTAGAATATGGAAAAAAGAAAAAGGGAAATGAACAAACATTACAAAGAAATGGCCAAGAACAAATTACCTTCGATTCACTAAGATTGACTTCATTGCTCCCAGCCATGGAAGTAGAAACCCAGAGAACAAGCACCAAGATCCTCCTCCCACCACAACCCCAGGCGTCAGATCGTCTCTTCAGACACAACCCAGTTCACAACTCATCACATACCACAACCAGAACAAAAACAGAGCCAATGAAACAAACAGCACGAGCTCGCTCGCCCACTCAGCTATTCTCTCACTCAATGCGTGAGGGAGAGTGAGAAAAAATCAGTCCTTTTTGTTTCCTTGTCCAAGAAAAAAGCACTCGGTGTCATAATTAATCTGTCTCCACAGAGAAATGGGAAGATCAAGAGGGAAAGTGAGAAGGAGATATCCAATAGAGAGAAAAGACAAAGGTAAGAGGATAAAAAACCTCTCTGCTGCAATTAAAAGATGAGTCCAGAAAGGAATGGAGAGAGAGAGGGTGGGTGGGACTGGGAGCGTGCGGAAGAGGTGAAGGATAAGGAGACGGGTACATTCTAGCTCCTTCTGCAGAGTAAATTCTAAAATGAGCTGCCGGTTACAGGGACGGGGAGGGAGAGAGAGCGACACACAGAGTGTGGCTGAAAGTAGACTGTTTCTGTGGGGTCCACACGTCAAAGCCAATCTCCTATCAGTAAGAAAAAACATATTTAGTTTTTGCTTTTTTTGCTTCTTTTGTTTGGGATAATGGCAACAAAAAAAAAACTTTGCGCAACGTTGCGCCTAAAGTTTAAAATTTGTTAATATGATCTTTGAACTTTAATTCAAATATGTAGTGCTAGTTCATGAACTTTTCATTTATTTCATGTGATCTCAAAATTTTTTGCACATGTTCAATTATTTCCTTAGATTGTATGAAAATATTCGATATTGTCCTTTATATTAATTCAAGTTAATCGATAACATTGAACATTTTCATATAATTTATAAACTATATTGAACATGTAATGAATTCGGGGATTACATTGAACAAACTAAAAATTTAGAAACAATATTATACATTGAAGCAAAAGTTTAAGGACCACATCGAATAAATTTAAAATTTAAAGGTAGTATTGTATATTGGGTCGAAGTTCATGGTACACTTGTGTCATTTATTATTTATGTTATAAAAATTTGAAATTGACTTTAATACCTAAAGTTAAAAGGAAAAAATATACTTTTCAAATCAAAAGAACTTTGGAGGAGGAGTTTGGAAGGGTTTTCGTAGGATTGTAAATCTGCTTTTAGGAATTGGAGTTGGTTTTCTCTATCTTTGATCAGAAAATTAATTTCATAAAATTGAGTGATCTTGTAAAATGTATAAATTCCTTGATTGTAGTTTAGAAGTGAACTTAAAGGTAATCTAATTTTCTATGGCATGATGTTTTATACCTTCGCTTGTCATGGAGCAAGGTTGAATTAACATGGTGCTACTAAGGATGACATTTTGTCATATATCTCTAGATAAAAAGGAAATTATAATAAATGTGAAAGTTTATATTTAACGCGAAATTTTTCTTTTAAAACTGACTTAAGCGATCCCAAAGTTTTTTCATATTTTTTAGTTGGGATTAGGCCTTCTTTGATGTAGTTAGGTCTACACCAATATGAAAATATGTTGTCGTATCAAGAAGGAATTCAATGTTAATGGCGATTGTTTTCCGATGACTCACTTTAGACGAGACACTATTAGACAACCCTATCCAATAATAGCCAACCAAAGCTATCGTGGAGTCTACTTTACCCACAGCCACCCCCTAAATCGAAAAAAAAAAATTCTTCCCTTCATCTCGGAGAATACCCTCGAATTTTTTATATACCAAAATTCAGACGAAGTAGTTTAGGGACATACTTAGGTTTAACAATTATGATCCACTTTCTAAAAGTTATTTCTCATAAGGGTCATTAAGAAATTTGAATCAGAGATAGATATTGTGGTTTGTTCCTCTATTTCATATCCATTGCTAATTTGAGATGTTTTTAGAGCTTGAATTTCGAACTTTTGTTGTTTAATGTCGCTATTGAGATCTTGAATATCGATTAGTCTAGGCTGAGTCTCTTTGTATCTATCAAGAATGTCCCTAAGATTATAGGTTGTGGTATTCTTAGGACGGTGGAATTTATAGATATCGATTGTCGGCTTGTCGACGGTCTAAATATTCTTTTTCAGTCTCAGGATCGGGTATTTGATCTGCAATTGTTAATAAAAACACTTTCATCTTTTGTTAACACGTTTATTTTAGGAGAAGAGCGTCCGACTACGAAGAGGTTTCTTCAACTTAGCTTGAAGACCTTCTTCTTCAGACAGATTTTCTGATGAAGTGTCATTTTCTACTGACAAATTTGACACAAGTTCCCCCCTACCAGTGCACACCTCTAAGCTCTGTCCCCAATCTATTTTTGAAGGTTTAATTTTCATTACGAAGTATACTTATGCGGACCAACAGCTCCCGGTTCGAACATGTTCATGTTTGATCTCAGCATCCTTGCTCCAAGATCTCAATTTGGTTTAACCAGATACCTCTTTATCTTTAACGAGAAAGAACTTTTGTCTGATGAAGTCCCCACCCGAACTGTCCATACCTATTCTCTGGAGTCGGCTCTTGCATAATTGATTTTTTCGTTGTTGTTAATTTTACAAAACCTAGAGATATGACCTTTTTTACCACACACACGGCATTTTATATCGTTATTGATTTTTCGTCTTGATTTTTGTCTAGGTTTATTGGTGCGAGGTTTGGAGTTTCATGTTCTAGAATTGCAAGATTTAGTCTTTGGTTCATTGTAAGAATGATCATAAAGGGCACAAAAATTAGACATTTATGTCTTTGTAATCGATTGCTCTTCTTTAAGCTGTCTCTATAATTTAATTCTCTATAAGAGAGTTTGATAAGGAATTTAGCCGTTGTATTCTTCTCTGATTATGTTACGGACTAATTTTCCTATTAAATGTGGTAATTCTACTAAGAATTTTTCTCTCGAAAATGGTTGATCGCAATCTAGCCTGACCATTGCTCTTGTTAGGATTGTGTCTTTGTATTCTCTGAATTTCCCAAGAGATTTACACTTGAAATTAGACTAGAGTTCTGCATGCTTATCTCACTACCCTCCCATGTGGACTCACTGTCGGGACCAATACTGGGTAAACTATCTTTACCCATAGAAGTGTTTCAAGCAAAGATAATAAAAACTGATTTATCAAAGCGATTAACAAACTACCCCTTAACTCTCATACCACAGACGCCCGCAGATCTGAGGGGTTTTATCTTAAGAGAAAGTACGTACGTGCGTACGTTCATTCTCGAGATCCTGAGGATACGAGGAATTTAATCTATGCATACACTTATCCCATACTCATAAGTGCGTTCTCAATACAGTTCTGATGTTTCTAAATAGTTCACACGCCCATCACGTAACCAACGACCGTTAAGGCATCTTTGGCTACCCAATTACGAGCATAACCCAATGAGGATAAAGAAGAAATAATAATAATAAAAATTGGATGCCCACTACATTTTGAAGTCCATACTTTTTTGCATACGATTTTGGTTGGAAGATGAGCTTTGTGCATGGGGGGCATGGGCGGCTAGCTTTGAGCCATGAACGAATTGGAAGCTTTTGATGCTGTGGGAAAGGAGTGCATCTTTCTCTTGGGTCACTCTCCATGAACATCGCTTTCACCCGTGGGAGAGCTCTCTGCTTTGGATGACCTTGCCATTATTGTTGAAGCTGCGAGAAGGTGCTTGGATGCATTTGGGACTGGGTCAACAGCAAGGGGAACACTCCTTGGATTCTTGTGTGTTGGCCTCTTCCATCACTTCACATGGCATCATCCTCACCCCTCTCCTTGGAAGAAATAAATAAGACTTTTTCATTTTTTATTTTAAAATAAGTGCATTAGAAGTCTTAGAACTTCTCGCGAAAGTACAACTGCGTTTTAAAATTTTTAAAAAGTACAATCAAATCATAAAAACTTATCGAACCGATCAATCGAGTCCTTACGTTAATACTGTCAATTTGTCTAACAAAAATACTTATGTGGTATTTTAAAATTAATTTCTTTATCGTGGGTGGCATTTTTATTGTTTTCTTTTCCAAATCTAATTTAAACCAAATCTTAAATTTTAAAAAGCTAAAACATATTTATAAAAAAAAAAAGACCGAGCAGGGTAGTGCCACTCTGTCGAGGCATGGCTACGCCGCCCATCATCGAATGGACCTAAGAAAGGTCCCCACCATGGGCAAGGGTGGCGGCCCTAGGCAAGAGCCGATAAAGCTCGCCAAGATTTGGGTTGAGGAAACCCGGTTTGCGAGGTCCGGCCTTGCCCAATGACGTCGAGGAGAGGCGATGCCATGGCTAGGCAAAGTCTTCGCCTAGCCATGGGGAGGCTCAACCTTGCCCAATAGCGGTAGCGCCCAGTGTGAGATTGGAGAAAGAAGATGAACGAAAAAAAAGGAAAAAAATAAAGAATTTGAAAAAATTTGAAATATTATTAAAAATTCTTTCTTTCAGGCGTCGGTAGATGTCCACACCGGCGTTAATCGGTTAAAGTTAGTACGAATGATTAAATTGCCCAAATACAAAAGATTTGAAACTAAATTGGCATAAAAAAGGTTTAGGATTGAAAATACAAAATAAAAAAATTTATGACTGAATTAGCAAAATCAAAAAATTTAAAATTAAATTGGCAAAAATGTAATAAGTTTAAGACTCTTTTTATAATTTTCCATAACAATTCCTTTCTTGTTGCAAGCCACGGGCATCTATCTTGCCCCCAGCGGTGACCGCGGCGAGGTGGTCAATGCCCTCCGGTGCGGTGGCAGTTGCTCTTAATGGTGGTCCCCTCAGATTCATCTTTCTCGATTTCAAATCTAAGCAGATATGAGATTAAGTGACCACCACCATCGAACACCGCACGATGGTGGCACTAGGTGATGGCGGCGGTCCCACAATCTAGATCTTACGCGAAGTCTCTATCCTCTATCCCTAATGCTCAATGAAGACAGTATATGTTGCGGGTAGGGTATCAAAAAAGCCCGAACCGGCCCCCGATCCGAAAGTTTAGGCTATTTAGGGACGGGCCATGGTTTTCTTCAAGTAAGGGTCAAGCGTAGGTTTTTCTAACCCATTCGGGTTGGGGCGGATCGGGTTGGAGTGTGCTTCGGGTCCTTTTTTTTTTTTTATCACTTAATTTGAAAAGTACGAGCCCTAATCCTAACCCTAATGTCCGCCGATCACAGTCCTCTCTCTCCAATTTGATCATATCAAATGTGTGAAGGTAAGTTGACTTGTCCTATCTGATTCTGAAATTGTTCTTCTCCAGCATCTCGGTAGCTTGCTGTCCTATTCCCACAATCTAAAACACCTTCTGTTTATTGCGAGTCTTCGATGCGTCGATCTATGCATGTGAAGAAGGCAAGTCCCTGCAGCGGTTGAATTCAAATGATTAGAGAAAGCGACGGTTGGTTTGGTTGGGTGTCAACCTTCAACACGACAACCAGGAAGCAGCAAACAAAATGGCTCTGAGATCAGCTGGCATTGCAATGTCGAAATCTTATGTTTTGTTGAAGTTCGATTGATGCTAACTAAGCGGAATTGATAAGATACTGAACGTGCCAAATCATTGGCTTTAGTAGAATAATAAGTCATGCCACACAATGAATTGGTACCATGAAGTTGCTCTGGTGTAGTGCAGCCGGGCATGATCCGAGCCGACCGCATCGTGAGAAGTAGTACTCACCCTGAGTCGCGCTACAAGAATATATAAACCGGTGGAGATCGTGGAGTCCGACTCAACCTGGTTCAAGGAGTTTGGGCGTCGATCAAAGAGGTTAGGTTAGGGCTTGTATTTTTCAAATGAGAGTTCTTAAAAAAACAACAACCCACAACCCATGGCCCGACCACACCCGAATATTTTAGGCATATTCAACTCGGGCCGAGGTAGGTGTCATTCATTTCGGGTCGGGTATGTGATACCCGACCCATCGACACCCCAGGCCGCAGGTACCTTGAGCGACCGCTACTATGGAGAGGACCCCCACCATGGTGGTCACCATTGATTGGTGATCGCCGCCATCGCATAGGTTCTCTAAAATCTCAATCTAGAGTTGATTTGTTTTTCAATATCAATCATTTGGTTCTTTAGGAAATAATTTCATATCCTACATTATGTTTGATAATTTACCAAACAGACGATGAGATATAAACTCAGTTGGTTTTCATTATCCCAAAGGCGAGGAGATGGAAGAATGGGCTGATTCATCCACATTGCTTGAGGCCCAAAAGTATTGAATGGGCCTGTCTTACTTCTAATGTTATTTTTTCAAGAAAATATAGTCTCTAAACTATATAAAAAAAATATTATTTCTAATCTTTATACGGGTGTTGGACTATTCGACCGTAAAATAAATAGTAACATAGAGTGGGCATAAATCATATAAAGGATAAACAGTTAAGATCACGCTGCTTTATTTGCACTTCAAAGAATGAGTTAAACAACTGATCAGTTGGAATAATCCTTTGAAGATCTTTTTTCTTCTTGTAAAAATTCCTGAGGATATAATGTTTAGAGTACAATGGCATTTCAATAACTCATACCATTCGAACTGTTTATGTTAAAGTTTGAAAAGTAAAGTCTGCTTGCATGCTTGTCGTGAAGAAGTTATTCTCTTGAAAAAGAATCACTTCAAACTCTTATTGAAACAATAAGAAAGCACTTTAGATTAGGAGTGATCGGTTTCGGGATGAGTAGGTTCCGGACCTACAACCTGAAACCTACCATGTTACAACAGGTTCTTAGTTTTTGGAACCTGCCCCTTTTTTTTTATAATTGATTCTAGAACCTACCCTATTTTTTAGGGTCTAGTTTCGAGGTCTACCCGATAATCTATTTCTTTTAATTTTATTTTTTTACAATGAAATAATATGAGCAACAAAACAACTCAAAGTAAATGATGATCAAAATAAATCCCTATCTATCAAACACATGGTCACATATAACTATAAACGATGAAAGTTCAAACATGTAGTCATGTACAATTATAAACAATAAAAAGTTCAAACACGTAATATAAGACATAAATTATAAAATTATATTCTCCAATCATCAATATAAAATTTTAAACCTTATTCTCCATTCATCCATAAAATATTGCTCCAAAGAATAGAAAGAGGCGATAAAGAATGGAGAAAAAACAAATGAGATGAGGCACGGTTAAACTTAACTTAGATAAATTATGTTGCTTTTACTATAACTAAGAATCGGTTCCAAAATTGATCCGTTTCCGGGCGGGTCTTCACTTGGAACCGAGAACTAGACTTGTTCAAATCGGTCCAAAAAATTTGGAATCGAAATCGGAATTGTTCACGTTGGAACTAGGAATCGAATTGATTTTTCGGGAGATACGATCCTATTCCTAGTTCTACGTGATCCAATTACATACCCCTAATGAACAAAGATCATTTCATGTTCTTATTTGAAATTTTATTTTGAAAAAAGTCATCCCTTGAGATTCATATAAAAAGGAAAAGCTAAAGGAATGCTTCCCAGCTGAAAAATCCAAAGACGCTACAAAAAGAGAAAAAGCACCAAAAAGAAAAAGAAAAAGAAATCAACTCCCCTCTCTCTCTCTCTCCCGCTCTCCATTTTCCCGCGAGAACGAATATACGAAAACGCGAGCCCCGGTGCCACGCTGGCAATCCGCGGCACCCCACGGTCCACCAATCAGGTCGCGCCCTCGCCACCTATATAAACTAAACCTCCGCTTCCCCTCTTCACTGAAGTGACGCGCACGCTCTTCTCCTCTGTTCGACTCTCTTATTCCACAGTCGGCGCCGAATTCCGCGAGAGGGCTAGGGTTTCTGACCTTTCGGTTTTTTGCGCGGGGACGCAAGCATGAGTTCGAAGGAAGGAGGCAAGGGGGAGGGGCAAGCCCAAGGCCTCCAAGTCCGTCTCGAGGTCGCACAAGGCCGGCCTCCAGTTCCCCGTCGGCAGGATCGCGCGGTTCCTCAAGGCCGGCAAGTACGCCGAGCGCGTCGGCGCCGGCGCTCCGGTTTACCTTTCCGCCGTCCTCGAGTACCTCGCCGCCGAGGTTCTTTCCAATCTATCTTACTCTGTCTATTTTCTTGGGCTTTTGGTTGCGGGGATGGGTTTTTTTTTCCCAGAAAATTGCTTTCGTTGGCATGAGCCTGTGTCGATGCTCCTCTTCCTCCGATTACGTGCATCGTGCTGATGGTTTTTCTGATGTCCTTTCGCTTTTCTTGAAAATTGGTTTCGTTTTGTCGTTTGCATTTGGCTATTGTGCAATTGCGCCGGTGGAAGCGTTTTCGTCGATGACTTCTGCCTAGTTTTCTTGAGATTTCCGCACTTCATGTAGTTTTGTTGTGATTTCTGCACTTCATATTGGTGTTCTACCACGATTTTGGCCTACTTGGTGGTGATTTTGATCAAATTGTTTTGCACGCGGCTGATTTCTGCCTTTCCCTTGGATTTGGTATCAAATCACTCTTCAATCATACTTCGATTCGCGTCAATTTGACTTTTTTCAGTAGAAATTTTACCTGCGTTCCTTTGGGGAATTCCTCTTTTTTTTTTTCCTTTGCGAAAATCTGCCTGACTGTGGGTTCACTTTGGTGCCGCGATTCTAGGTGCTGGAGCTTGCCGGGAATGCGGCGAGGGACAACAAGAAGAACAGGATCGTGCCGCGGCACATCCAGCTGGCGGTGAGGAACGACGAGGAGCTGAGCAAGCTGTTGGGGTCGGTGACCATCGCCAATGGCGGCGTCCTGCCCAACATCCACCAGACGCTGCTGCCGAAGAAGACCGGGAAGGGCAAGGGCGATATCGGGTCCGCTTCTCAGGAATTCTAGGGCTCCCGCCATCTCCTCGCTCTCTTTCCTCTTTTTTTTTTTTTTGTTTTTGTTTTTGTGGGTTCTTCTTCAATCTTGGTGTAGGACTTAGGGCTTGATCTTTGTAACATACGCTTGCTTTTTGTCCCCCACCTCTTTTTTTGGGGTGGCCCTTCCGAATCAAAACTGCCACGGGTAATATTCCTCCGAACACAGCAAATTCGACAAATACCAAAATTGTAGCGTGAATTATCACATTTGTTCTAGAAAATGGTAAGTTCTTGATGTCAATTGGCCTTCATCGCGAGGAAGGAGAAGAGGCATTAAAGGCCTATGAGGTTCTAGTCCAAACTTAAAGCATTCGAATAAGTCCATTTGGAAGAAAATAGAAGTGAAAAACAGAAAATAAATTTATTTAGATTCCACCCAAATTGGTATAAAACAAATTGGTAAAATTGAGATATTGGAGGAGGAGATAGGATCTCGAGTTTCAATTTAGCCATTATAAAGATTTGAGTTAAATATTTCATTTAAGAAAAATATGATAATGAATGAAAAAAATTGGCATGCGACGAAATTAGTATATGTTTGTTTTATTAAATTGTAAGTGTGCTTTTATTTCACGAAAAAATCAAAATTTTAAAAATATTTTTTGAAATGTAATTGATTATATCACTTAGAAAAATTAGTTAATAAAAAATATATTGACAATAATTTTTTTGTAGGTAATGCAAATATTTTTTAATTATTTGTTTTGTGATCAACACAAAAGATTTTTTTTAAAAAATATTATTTAAATTTTAAAAACAAACGCACTTGTAATTTGATTATTTAATCCACACTTTGTATTTTCCAATTCAACGAACTTTTTGGGATTCTCTACATTCAATAGTTGACAGCAAAATAAACGGCGATAGAAAATAAGTTTTCTTTTATATATATGGTCGCCACGTGATTACTATCTCACGACGCCGAGGCGCTCTTTAGGATTTTTGCAAACGGTCGAACCTTTGCGTTTAACGACGTCGTCTTTCGATTAGTTGGGCTGCTCCGACTTGTCCCACTCGGCCAATTCCGCTCTCCGATTCATCGACCGAAATAGATCGTCGTCATTTCGATTTCCGCAACAAGTTGGTCGTCTTCAGCGGGCAAAAGAAGATCTTCTTCGAATGAACTGACCAGTTCAATCACAGTTTCGTTCACTGAAGAGGAGGGAGGGAGAGAGAGATGGCCGTCCAGTGGGTTCTGGTGTTGCACGGGCTAGCGACGCTCGTGGTGGTCGTGTCGTTCCTGTGCGGCCAGTGGCCCATCTTCCGCCGCACTCCCATCGCCTCCATCCACCACTTCCTCACCGTCGGTGCCTACGACTACTTCCTGTACTCTCTCTCTCTCTCTCTCTCTCTCTCTCAGTCTAATTTTTCCTGGTTCTGTTGTGCGTTTTGGAGCCGATTCTCAAATTATTTCGTTTTTCCTGTTTTGACATTGTGAAGGAGGTGTGTCGGTGTTCTGTTTGGAATTAGAGGCACGAATGCGATTCTGGAGGTGGAGCGCTTTTGCTGCGATCGCCCCAACCCTATTTTGCAGGTTTTTGCTGCGATTTTCTTTTTGTTCCTCCACCCATGAGTCGAATACCGACGTGTAATCCTTGAATTTTGTTGGAATTGTAAGGGGGAAACAATTGTTTCTAAAATGCTTGACTTTGGAGCTCTATCGCCTGTAGTTATCTATGTCTTTGAATTTGAAAGTGGGAAATGCAATGTTTTCTGGTGGTTTAAGCCTAGCTTCTGCTCCCGAAGTTAATTTATGTATTTGCATATGCTTTCTCTTTTGATGTTTGCTTCAAATGAAGTATGGTCGCTGTATAGTTATAGCGAATTCAAACTCCCAGCTGATGATGATTTCCATTTAAGTGAAGGAACTGGGATTAACTCAGTGAAGTTGGGAAGATTATATGCAGAATGTTAGTCTTTTCTGTTTGAGATGGGATTCGTTTAGTAGGTGGTGTCGGCTTGTGTCACATGTGCTAGTGACTGTACAGTTCGTTTTATGGTTGTGACATGCGTTTTTGCAGATAATATACTTGGCAATAGTTGGAGGAACTTACTTCATTGTGGCAAAATCGTGCTTCAGCTATATTCCTGGATATTATATAAGTGGAATCCACAGGTACCGTTCGAAAGGATTTGTACAAACGAGTCAATTAGCTGGTATGATCAATGGAAAACACTTGGTTTGATAGCCCTATCATCTTGTGGTGGGATTTTTGTTGGCTTTTTTTGTCGTCTGTGTGATTTTTCTTTGGGCTGTCTTGCTTGCATTCTTCTGATTGTCTTTGAGGCAGAATTCTGTTCATTTGGAGCTTGAGGGAATTGCTATTGAAAATGACTAGAACTTATGAAGAACCAATGTTTCTGCCAGTTGTATGCCTGCCTTAATCTGACTATGCATGCTCACAAGTATCTTGGTCTCTGTGTGCCTCAATGGTAGAGTAATTTTATGCGGAACCCATCTTTGAATGGAAACTCTTGAAGTTCAGGTGCCCTGTGGATAGTTTAAAAAACACATGCTTTTGGAAGAGAGATGAATGAGTGCAAATTACTCCCTGGAAAAGCAGAAAATGGGAAGTGTCCTTTTCACTAATTTAGGCTTTCATAAGAGAGAAGGAAGCTACACTTTGGAAAGCAAAATAATATTTTGGCTCTCTACGTGGAAGTCCAATGTTATGGGATGTGAAAAGCATTTGTGCATTCATTTTTCATGTATTTGCTCCTGCCATATCTGGGTTTCGGATCCTTATGACATCTTTGGGAGGTCCTTTTGTTCGCTTCTTTGTAAGCAGGAAGATTGATTGTATTCCTCGATGAATTTTTTGTGCTTGCTTACATATTTCTCGGGATTACTGTTCATTCTTTCACTAAATCAGGATTCTTCTCCTTTCATTTGTTGCTTGAGGTCAATCATCAATCGAGTCTTCTTGCTTCCTTTGTATTCATATCATGCGTTTAGCTTCTGGCATTCCTGGGTTTTGGCTCCTTAGGATATGTCTTGGATCTCTTTTGTCGTTTTCTTGTAGATTAAGCTTGGCTATTCCCTATCTCTTATTTAATGGATTTCTTTCTTCGCTTTGGAGTTTCTCTAGATCATGGTTCAGACTTTCACAGAATCAGGTTTTATTCCTTCCTTTTGTTGCATGAGGTCAGCCATCAATCTGCTTGTTTCTCTAGATTGATGAGTGTAGATGAAACAAGCAGATTGATGAGTGTACTAGGATGATGAGTGTACTAGGTTTCTGCAGTTTCATCCTTAGTTCTATCAGTGGGTATTATTTTCATTAAAGCTCCCTAGTATTGGACTAGGTGATCTAAAGGCTCATGTTTCTTTTTCTTCCACGAGTATTGCAGTTTCTTGTTGGAGGCTAATGACATGGTCTGACATTGATTAGCTGTTCCTTGTTGATGCAGGTATACAAGCTCGTTGGCAGTTGGCATCGGTCTCCTTCTCTTTCTATTGACTAGTTTTTCTGATCCAGGGACTGTAAAGGATGATAACGTCTCTCAATTTCTTGCTGCTTATCCCTATGATGATATTATTTACTCTGAGAAAGAGTGTCCAACTTGCAAAATTCCAAAGTGAGTCTTTTTTTTTTTTTGAAATATTCCCGTCAAGATAAACCTTCCACTTTGTGAGCTATTCAATGTTTTTGGGTTCTCCAGACCTGCCAGGTCCAAGCATTGCAGCATTTGTGATCGCTGTGTCGCGAGATTTGACCATCATTGTGGGTGGATGGTACGCCTTACTTTCTTTTTCATTTATTGCTGGAGAAGGATATAATATGGTATCACTATCAATGCGCTGGTATTTTCATGCAGAATAATTGTATAGGGGAGAGAAATACTCGATACTTCATGGCTTTTCTTTTATGGTGAGTTCCACGGAAATGGCAACAATATGTGTGCATTGACTATGGAGGTCCAATGATTCCCTCCTTTCCTTAGAACAGATGAAGCAAATAGACTTAACATACAGTTCTCAGCTTGAGTCCTTTTCCGAACACGATTACTAAACTAAGGGGTCGTATCTATAAAAGAAAAGGACAAATGCAGGTTTCTTTTTATGTTTAAGAACATAAGCATCTAATGATTTAGCTTGTGCGTGGTTCTGGTCAAAGAAAATCTACAAGAGTGGTCACACTGGGGATGTGTCATGATTGTATTTTTTTTCGCTGTAGATGCAATGACATTGATAACCTTGAATTAAATGGCATAGCAGACTTAAATTGTGATAACTTTGTAGATAAAATTTATTTTTTTCCCGGATAGGTAAAGGTCCAAAACTCAGCTCAAATTAGGAGATAATGCAGTTAGTAAATGGTCATTGTGGTGAAAGATGCCATGTTCAATCTCTTTGTCTGATCAATTGCAACAACTATCACGTTTAATTGATATAAAATTACTGGTCACAGAAAGCTTCAATCAAAGAATGAGAGATAATCCTCTAAGATTTATAAGACAGGTGCTCATTACCCACTTAAGTTGTGGTAGAAATGGATTAGAGCTCCTCTTATACATGAACAAACTTGCGTGTATTCATTTAGTCACTTGTTTCCAGGCATTTTCTAGTGTGTATATATGGGGTTATTGCCATTGGATTGGTTCTTGCCGGACAGCTGAAGGAATCGAGAGTGATCTATGTACTAACTGGTACGTATGCTTTGTAGCCTATATGTCTTGTTTGTTGATCAATCATGGGTTTTAGATTTATTTGCTTTTCTTTCTTGCAGTGCATTATGGCATAGAAAATTCTTTCCGTAGTTTAGCTCCACATGTGCTTCAGGTCAGTATCTTTATTACATCGCTTCCGATCTTGTCAATAGGCTTTCATTTAGAAAATCTTTTGCTCTTCGATGTGTCTGAGTTACTTTAAAGAACTCAGAGAAATATGACATATATCCTTGATTCTTCCTGGAAGTTGAAATGGATTTGAGATACTTTTTGGATGGAGTAACTATATAATTACTCACCTCCTACTGAAAAGAAAGTTCACTTATTGCTTGGATTCGACTTAGTGATGTGCTCTGGCCTTATAGTAATTCAAGTGAATGATAGCATTTATTGCCATCATCAATTCAAGGGAAATAAGTTAGTCAGCATTGATTTTGAGTAGACAATGATAGAAATGACTGCTGTGCTACGATCAGTTGATTTTGCATTTCCACCGAAATTTAATACTGTCATTTTATACTGAGAATGCAATATCTGCGAACTTTTTGATCCTTTGTCTAATGCTTTTGGTTCTGGGATGTTACTGGTTGCATAAAAAGGTTGTAGCAGGTCTCCTTGCACAATTTTTGGTACTAAATAATGTTTTTGGTGGGGTTTCATTATGGTTGCTTGAAATTGTCTAAGATAATCGTCAATGCAAATTCTTGCTACTCTATTGGATCAAGGTAGTTGATTTTTTTTTTTTAAGTCTTTTTCTTTGGGGTTGTTGGGTTTGTCTGCATCTTTTTCTGTCGTCCATATTCTACTGGTGTCTGATTTCACCTTCGTGGTTTGGTTTGTTTGTTTGTTTTTTTTTTTAATATATGTGGTTATCATCTCTTTGAATCTGTACTTGATGTTTTAAGTGCTAGTGGTTTCATAATTTTCACATGTGTTCTTCTCAGACAATTTTTTGTTGTTTTGTTTTTAATGTTTTCATCTTTGGTTTGAACAGTGGTTTGTTGGGTCCTATGATACTCAAATACTGCTTATGGTGTTCCTTGCAATAGTCGCACTGCTACTGGCAGGTTTCTTTGGCTACCACGCGAGCCTCTGCTTCACAAACACTACCACTAATGAGGTTGGTGTTGCTAATACTTTACTGATTTCCAATAAGCACTTCATTTGTTTTGTACTGAGTAGAACATGAAGTAACTGTATTTTATTTGTTGATCTTCATTTCCTCAGCCTAAATGAAATTTCCTGGCTCAGAATCTTGAACTAGGCATGAAAAAGCGAGAAGCAATGAACTTTGATCTGCTTGTAGGCTACACTTGATTTTTTTTTTTTTTTTGCCTATACCTGGAGATCATGGAAAACTGTTTCATTTAAAGGGAGAGAAACTGGAAAAATAGAAATTGTCAGTCAAAAAGGAAAAAAAGAAATTGTCCGGCAAAAAGTGAAGAGATTAATGATAAACTCACCAGGACTTAATCGGAGATTGAAGACTAAACCTTGCTAGTTCAAATAACTCGTCCATCTGTAGCTTAAAATGTTAGATGTGTCTGGTTCCATCTGCTGTTAACAAACATACTAATCTTCAGAGTTTTACTTAAGATGTGATGTGATAATGGAATATGGCCCGCTTGCTGCATGTGTTGCAGACTTTCAAGTGGCAAGAGTACATAAGTTGGCAGAGGAAGCTGATTGAAGCAAGAGCGAGTACCGCGGCGCTCCGAGCCAGTTTTAATGGATTGAGCAGTGAGGCGTCGCCTCGCGAAAGCAAATGGAGGGCTTTCTTCAGAAGATCACCCTTGGAAGATGCTGAGCCCGTTGTTAAGGAGAACAAGTATGATAAAGGGCTCATTAAAAACATCTATGAGATCATTGTTCCTTTATCATCGAGATCGTCATTTTCAAGGAAGAAATCTAAAGTCCGTTGAGAATGATGTTGGGCACCGCGACTATAGTTACTGCTGCTCCTCTTCTTCACCGTCATTTCCTGAAGTCCCTCCAAGTAATCGGTCGACGTGGTATTTAGGAGTAGAGAGGACAGGACATCAAAGACTTCCAAATATTTGGTGTAGTTAACCAACTTGTTGCATCCTATGCACCAGAAGAGATTTAGTCAGATGCACAGGGCTTGACTTCTCAGCACTGAACAGGCTTTTCAGATACTTAGGGTTTTGCTGTCTGTTTTTTTTTTTTTTTAATATATCTTTACCCATGTCAATCTTTCCATGGATACCAATTGTCCTTTCCAGTGGTAATCTCACTGATATGAATTGTAATTCTTAACTCATTTTCTCGTCAAATGAATTTACTTTTCGTCAGTGAACTGTAGAATTGATGTAGTAGTATGGCCGTGCAAATCAGAAAGGTATCGATTGAAGAAGAAGCTTATTAGTTGCCCGCAGCAAATGAAACCCGTAGATAAACTCTGTGAACTTATTTGGTGACTTGTCGATGAAATCACAAGTAGCATGATCTACATGGTTTCTGCGGGCCGCATCAATTGCATCGTGTCGGCCATGCCGTAACATCTTGAATCTATTCATCGTATCGTAATACGTTACAAGGTCTCTTGTGCTTATAGCTTTGTGGTTTATGACAGTCACATGTTTTCAAACTAATGACAAGTTTCATATAAAGTTCTATAATAAAGTTTCGATTTCAGAGCGCCTGGTCATCAATCCGATTAATAAAGAAGCGTAATCGATGAAATTTCTTTCTATAATGAAACCCAATGAATAAACAAAATTATTAGAAAAAGAGAATGACCACATTAAGACCGATCAGCTCCCATGTTTATTTTGCTGTTGATGACCCTCTATAGTTTGGAAACTTGTACTTTGGTCTTTGAATTATCTTTTCCAATCTCCTATCCAACAATAGTGAATAGTTTACATCTTTGGCTAAACCCACGTATGCCGGCAGAATAAGCAGTAGGAAACCTATTCGCACTCACCGTCGAAACTAAATTCTTTAACAGCTGAAAGTGTTAGGACTCGCCTTAATTTTGGTGATAACGATAATTTTAGATTATGCATTTAATCCCAAGAGTCATCATATTTATGAAATTATGTGCAATCAAGTCATTTAATTTTTCACCTTTTTTTTCGAATTTAATCTTTTTTGGTTGGTGGTTAACTCTTTCAAGTCATTTGCCATATTTAAGTAATCTTATCATTTATAAACGCTTACTTCCAAGATGAACTGATTCTGATTGTCAACAATGGATATTCATCCTTATTGATTCTCTAATACCATTTATTTATAGAATATGGGCTATCATGTTGTATTAGGTTTCCAATATCGTCAAAATATTTGAAAAAAAAAAAAATATCATGGTCCTCCATTTAGTATCACATTGCAGCAGGTATCTCTCTATTGTCACTCTATTGAGAACTCTTTCCAAACTTGCATACTTCCTTTCTCAAGCTTTTATTCATCACACGGGTACTTCAAGAACAAACTGCGAAACCAAACTATACAATTGGCAAATCAAATTCACATACTTGCAGCAGGATTAGCAATTTACAGGAACTAATACTAAGGCAATCAGATTGCTTCTGCCCATCCCAGTTTTAGCTTTTTCTAAAGAAGCTGGTATGGCAGGAAAAAGGAGAGACAGCTCTTTACAGACTTTCAATCAACTTCAGTATCAGCTGTACAAAAATAGAGCATGGACATCAATCCTTTCTTTGCTTATCTTGTGGACTGCTGCTCAAAGAGGCATCTGGGCGCGTGGTTTTATGTCTCGGGCCCGCATGTAGGTCAGGAATTGTCCAGGAAGCTCCTCCAAAAGAGCTTGAACCACTGATATACTCCCACCTGCCAAGGACATTACAATTTTGTGTAAGTGACAGTCGATAGAAGCAAACAGAAGATTAATCAGGAACTCCTATACTGCTTTAATATACTCATACTTGATTGCAAAACCTTTTCCTGTTATTTCATTCGAACAGGATGCCTAACATGAACATGAATGCCAGGTTAACAGTATGCCTAACACGAACATCTATCTTAATTAATTAAAATTAATGAATTCATTCGAACAAAAAAAAAAAAATCACAAGAAAAAGTAACTTACGATGAACTTCTCGCATTGGAACAAACTGTACTATATCTCTTGTGGCTACCCGACCAGTAGAGCTTTCCAATCTAATTCCGTTGTCAGCATCAAGTTTCTGACAGGAATTAAAAAATAAGACTGTTAAGCTCTCTATATCCTCTATAAACATATTCTGACATAGTTCTTAAATGCAAACCTACCTCCATTTGTGTAAAATCTGCACCTCCAACTCCAACTATCAAAATAGAGAGTGGAAGATCCGATGCCCTCACTAATGCATCGATGGTTTCTTGTTGGTCTGTGAGAACTCCATCCTAAAAAGGGAGGAAAACTTCTAACAGAGGTGCAAAAAAACATATAAAAGCTAAGAAAGATCGGCTGTTTGTTTCCACTTTACCGTTATTATGAGCAGAACGTAGTATTTGCTATGGTTATGGGAAAGTGAATGGCCTGCAACTTGAGCAGCCCTATTGATCACTTGCCCAAATAAAGTGGGTCCTGCTAGGGATACATTGTGCAAAGCAGCAGCATAAGCAGCCATGATGCCTTCGACTCCTTCAACCTATCGACAAAGACTTGACTTCTGAGTGTGAATTACAGAATTGATATGATGTCCTAGAGGTTCATGTACTACAGTCCCCACTCCAAAAGCAAATATATAGTTGGGGTGTGGAAACTTAATTCACCTACCTCGTAGCCATCTCGACTTCCATTCAGGTTGAAACAATGCGATACGGTACCATCATAAGTCCTCCCTCCAAATCCCCATGCGGTAAATCGTCTATCGGAATCATAAAATTGAATAACCTCTCCAACTTCCATTATAGCCTAAAATATTGGCAATGCGAATCACTAATAAATAAGTCCATGACATCAATTAATACGAAGGAAAAAAAAAAGACATGTTAACTGGTTAACCTATAAACTTACAAGCAAGGAAAAAGAACGTCAACTTATTAACCCAATAGAACATTTAAGTTTGAAATATATTTTACATAATCCTTTATTAAATGTCAACAAAAGGCTATAGTAAAATCGTTAGAAGTAACCAGGTATAGGGGCAAATTAACATATACCTGCTGGTAGGAATTGTATCTTCCTGAAGGATCCATGTAGTGCAAGGAATCTGGATTTCTGGGATTTCCATTTGAAGCTGAAAATTCCAGAAGCATCAGAACCAAATGAGATCGAGCAACAAAGAAATAGAGTTCTTTAATATAAACAGATATTCAAAGGATTAAGTACCTGTAAAGTCAACAGCAACCATAAAATTAAGCTCAAAACCACTTGATATGTAATCAAGAAAGCTGTATTGTTGCTTCTCAAAGAATTGATCCACGAAAAGCTGACTCCTCAGAACCTAAACAGAGAAGTCCTAAACCTAATCAAAGGGCTCATCAGAATGAAGAGTATATAACTATTTAAGAACGACAGACACCTTTTCATGGCCGTGATGAGAAGCTGTTATAGTGAAATTTGCGCCATTTCTTTCTTTGTGAAGTTTCTCCAAGTCTGCAATGGACTTCTGAAGTTTGCTGAAATCAACGAGATGCAAATTAACATACAAAAAGCCTAAGTACTACAAATTGCATGAGAATAGGCATTTACCCTATAAGTGCATGGTTCCCACTAGTATTGAAGTCAAAGCATTCAATGACCAATGGATTCTCCTGCAACAAGGCTTACAGTATGTCAAATCACTAGTGCCCCCAGAAACATATTAGACATGATGACAAGCTCTGTGTAAAACTTGCCTTGCTCCCGAATTGCTGCATGCTTAGACATAAGGGCCTCCAAGTAGGGTTCAAGTTGTTGTTGATAACTTCGGTTTTGCAAATGGGAAGAGAACCTCCAGACTCAACTACTCTGGATATTCTAAGGAAAGGATCCTAACAAAAGGTAACACTTGAGAATAAGATATAAAGCGATGAAAAGATATGGCAAGGAACAATATCTAACAGAACCTTTGAAAAGAGATTTTGGAGAGCTTACACTTTTAGAGAAAATGTCTTTGTTTTCCAACTGGGAACAGCGAAATATTATTTCAACCGCAGTCCTGGAAGCAACAGATTCCTCAGCATGGATAGTCAGAGTACCCAGGTTTCTCAAGCCTACTTGCAAATTTTTATTATGAAGCGACAGGGTCAAACTCCGACTTTGCTTTGTGACTATCTGCAGAAAATAGAAAGGAAAAGATGCATCGGACAAGATCTAGATGAAGCGCATGGAAAATGACACGTTCATAGTGTGATCCAGGAGTAAGTACCTCTGACAGCACACAGCTAGCTTCTCCTAGAAAATCTTGGTCCTTCAGCTTTAACGTCTGCAATGGAGCCCCCCATTAACGATACTAGTGAGATTTCTTCTTCCTTACATGGAAAGACAAAAGCCAAATAGAAACCCACGTAATCTGAATGGACAAATAAGCACGATTGCAAGGGTAATTGCAAGTCATGATTACTTAATTGCCATTTAACATTCGAATTCCTATGCAAACATAAGATCGCCCAATACATTAATTTTGTTTTTCCAGAATTCCATGGACGTAACAATCTGTAGACTACAAGACAGCTACAGCCAGTTCACCCTGGGAAAAGTGTCGTCCAACCACATTTAAACATCAAAGGTAAGAAAAATGAGCATTTAATCTTATATACTCCTACTTCATGACAAAACCAATAATTCAGTCGATCTGAGACCACTCCCTATATTACTGCAAACAGTCTCTGCATTTTCACATAATTTTGAGTTACGACCTCTAGGCCATGCATAGCACATGGCTTCACGCATAAGATTTAGAGGGGAAAAAGAACCAAAGATAGCAAAACGAAACAATGTCAGTGAAAATCCGAAAAGGAAGATCAAAAGATATGAAACGATCAAAATGACCGACACACCTTTACTGTTGTTAATGCATAATCAGAAAAAGCAATGCATAGCCCATGGCTTCAAACACAAGATTTAGAGGGGAAAAAGAACAAAAGATAGAAAAAGATATGGATCGAGGAAAATAACTACCACACCTTGACAGGTACGTTGTGATATTTTGTGTCGACATCGTATATATGAAAGCTGAAAAGAGGTGAAAACAAACAAACAAATGGGTTTACATAATAGTCAAGGCAAAACACAGACTGATAAATCAAATTTTGCTATGCATGGAAAACTCACATCAAATGCTGAACAGTCTCAAATTGATAAGCTAAAGAAATCTTTTCAATCCATGCGGGATCCAAGCTATTTAATATAACTTCTGTCCTCCCAAGTTCCTCAAGCTTCCCATCTGTTTTCCTCAGGTACACAACTGCCATCGGGTCACTCTGCAAGAATAAGAGTTCAGAAACCTTTAAGCAAAGCTAGAATCTGGGGAAAAAAAATAAATAAAACAAAGACAGAAGGAAACACAAACATGCAGAAATATCCTGGAATCAGTCATTTATTGCAAATACGATCTTCTTAACAATATTAGTTGAGTTTCTCACATAGCCTGAAACTTGATCAAGAGTATATATCCAAGTTTTGACATGAGCTGAAGTGATATGACAGAAAGATTGGCAGATGACATTTCCTGTATATGAAGCACACGAGTGAAAAAGAACACACAAGGGAAGACTGTCCTAGTGTTTTCTGCATCACAGATTAGTCTTACAGTCAAAAGGTAATTTCAGCAACACACCGATACCAAAGACACAAATAACAGGGATCAACCGTTAATGCATACATCATATGCTGCGATGTCCTTAATTTTATAAGTATAAGAAGAAGAATGCTACTGAAGTTTCTCACCTTCGACATGATGTCAAGATCACGTAATTTTGAAGCAGATAAGGATAACTGCAGCAAAGACAATAAAGCATATCATACAAACTGTGGGCACTATATTTCAAGATTGAGACTCATGTAGAACACCATATGCAATGTAAGAAGTTTGTTGTTGGAAAGTTCATATTCTTAATCTGTACTAGCTCCCTCCCTGATATCAAATTTGTATGTATGCTTAATCACCAACACCAAATTTAAATTTCAAAACAATTCAGATATTTAAAAACTGTTTCCGCAGAACGAACAATGTAAGACTTTTGTCTCAGTTTAGCAGCCCTTTTTGAATAAACTGATGAAAAATTCCAACTAAATTTGTCACGGCACGTAACTCTTGTCATTCAAATGAGTTCCAAAAGGCCACAGCTCAAGAGGCAGACTAAAATTTTGGTTTCGGAGAAAAGAAAAGAAATTTAATGAAGCCAAGTCTCATGAAGAAAACACGAAGAAAACTCCAATTACAGACGGCCATGTTTGGACCACATAATCAGTTTTTTTTTTGTTTTTTTTTGGGTTATGCACGAAATTTAACATCAGTTCGTTCAAGTAGCGAGGTTTGAGAAGAATCCACATTGTGAAGAATGCTTCTCAGTTTTATCTGCGATCAATCCTCCGCTTGACAGAGAGGTTTTTCTGGCCAAATCATGGGTTCGCTCGAAACAACAAGAGTAAAAAACTGACAAGCGACAACATTGACTCAGGTCTGAAGAAAACGAAGCGCATCATCGCGGCATATTGACAGTGAATGAGCAGGCGATAGGCACTAAACCTCAATTTGAGAGAAGAGAGCGGGTTGACCGCGAGCTCGGAAGAAGTGGTCAACGGCGTCGTTGTGGCCGCCATTGTTGCCTCCTCCTCCAACTCCTACTGCTCCTCCGATGGGCCCCTGTCGGGTCCCTCCGACCGCTTGTTGACCTCCTCTCACGTCCGAAAAGCAACTCCCCATCGTCCGTCTCTGTCGTTCAACCCCAATTTCAACTCGTTGGAAGATTCGATTCACACCCAGAATCCGTCTTCTAAAAGCCCTCGTCTGCCACTTGTCTCTCTTTTTTGAAAAGCCTTATTTCCACAGAATCTGCTTCTGGTGAAAATTGTCGCGCCCGTCTCTCTCTCTGCTCTATATAGTTGACAGAAACGCGAAAGCGCGTGGGGTCAGTTCCAAAACGTACAAAACGAACCCACGTCTCCGTACAAAACGAACCCACGTCGAAGGGAACGATAAATTTGTTTCCTTTTTAGATGGGCTACGAACGGTACGGGAACTGAATCAAGGTCGAAACTTTGCGCGTCTGGGATCCTCGGCGAAGCTTGCTGCTATATATAGAGAGAGATACGAGGGCGATTCGACGCGGGATTAGGTTTTGATTCGCACGTTGGACGCATTCCATCTTTGGTTATCCGTTTACAAGGACCATGACCAGTTATGGGGATAGAGATCACCTTCGTCGGGGGAAGTTGGGGGAGAGAAGAAGAAGAAAGTAGACGAGGGAATGAGAGAGAAAATGAGGGATTGACCTAGAGATGGATTGAAAGCTGTGCTGGGTTTGAATCTTCGTGGAAATCTCGGGGAAAGTGCTTGGCTGACCTCCCTTGACGCCATCGGTCTTTTAATAAAAGTCGATGCTTTGGTCAAAGTCAAAATTTGGATTTGACTATGAACGTGGAGAGGGAAGTTATCAAACCAAAAACGAGACACATGCTCTTAAACTTTAGTTTAGCATGGTCTTCCAATTTTTAATTTATTCAATATAACTATTCAATTTGATACGGTATTCAATGAGGTCATTTGAACTTTTAAAATATTTTTTTATAATTTAGAGACCATATTAAATATTTATTAATAATTTATAGATCACATTGAATAAATTAAAAATTTGATAAAGCGTGTTGGGGGATTCATACATACTCTATTGATAGAAAAGCGTGGGGTCCCGCTCTTCATGAGCGAGCGGGGTCCGGGACAACACCTCGCTGTCGGATGGTTTTTATAGTTTAAACCATATTTTATTGGTAGTTTGAGGCTTAGGCGCATGAAAAGCTAATCTACTATTTATATGTAGTTTCTTTCTCTTATAATTGAGAGTTATAACGGAAGGGTGAGAGGTGCTAATTATGGTAAAATCCTCTATTGGATATATCTTTAGTTTAAGGGTGAATAGGAATAAACCTTTGTGTTTTGATTTCTCTTTTTCGCATTTACTTTATATTTAGCCGTATTTGTCCACCGAATCCCAACAGTATGCATAGTATGCCAAATTTCGAAGACCACATTGCGGATATCAAATGTTAAGAGATGGCATTGCGCATTAAATCAAAGATAAAAAATCATTTATGCTATTTTCTTGAGCAAGATCGTTCTAAAATCTTTGTTGCCTATCATCATCTGAATGTATGATAATCGAATTTTCATGAGCTTTCGTCATTACACGGATTAAGCGGGTCACATGTGTCCAATTCACATCCAATATTGAAGCTCTCTACATTTTATATTCAGTCTTGTGTATGGATAATTGTTGACATAATGACGCGGTTGCGTGCTCGCTTTCAATCCTTGCAACATTATTTTAAAGCGTTATTTGTTTTAATTTTAACTTAGCTAATTAGAAAAGATCACATGCTTATGCGTGCCTAAAAAATAAAATGAGATACGAGAACAATTTAAGTTTGAAAAAGATAGCACCTTCAATAATTTTTTTTAATTCAAAGTGACAGAAAAATGAGGGTTAGAAATTGGATCTCAATGATTTGGGCAAGGTCGGCCTCGCCGTAGGTTAGCGAGGCCGGCCACGACTAGGCCTTGCTGACATTGGTGAGGCCACGGCGGGGGTCGTAGGGCTCATTGACCCCCTCGGCCATGCCCCTCCTCTCGCCGGCCATTAATTGCGATGATGGGGCGGTGGCGGCGAGGGCTTCCAAGCCCTAGCCACCACAATTGTTTTTTTTTTTAGTTTATTTAGCTTATTGTTTAGTTTTTTTAATTTTTTTAACTTTTGGCTTTTTTTTTTTTATTGCTGACTTGGCAGCTCCTGCGAGCCACGTGGATACCACGACGGATTTTCGGCGAAGCTTATCGGAGTTGGCATTGAAATAACTGTTTAAAAAAAATGACACTTAAGTGGTCCAAAAATAAAAGATTGATTTGGGTAGAATAGGATATGGAATGTCCCTGAATTCCATTCCTTGCAAATTCTTAGATAAATGCCAGGAGTACTCGAATCTTTCTACTTGACCAATCGAGAAGGACCTCTACCCAAACTGTCCTGTCCGCACAATGAGATGTATACTTGACCTCCTTTTGCCTGGAATGTGCAGCACGTACCGTAGACAAGGTTAATTCTAAGATGGTATGTATGTGTGTGCATGGTTAGGAGATATGTCTCAAGGAGCTTCTGCCCCGTTGAGCAGCTGAAGCTGTAGCCAAAGATTTAGGCTTAATATAAACTGATCGATGCGTGCAAGAAGGGCCTGACAAAGAAAGAGTCGGTGACAGATAAGAGGAGCAGAGAGAGAGAGAGAGAGGCTGAATTATAAGTTGAATAAAAAGGCATGGGGAGCAGATGAGTGCCCACTTATCTTGTCATTGTATAAGGTCTTTCACTGGATGTCATTCATCTCCTTGTCACAACATCGGTTGTTCCTTTCACACGATGATTATTTTTAAATCGCTCACTTTTCATGAAACGACGGAAACATAAAACTCATGATATTATCTCCTTTCTTTCCTCTTCACAACCTCTAGCAAGAATGGATTTGTCCCCCTATCAATTCGAGGAGACATCTTAAGTAGGAGTAAGTGTGCGCCGATTTCGTTGCAGCACATGCATGATGGTCAATTTGTATAGTTAGGTTGCGCATGATAACTATTCGATTCGGAAAATTGATTAAGTTAAAGTGACTTTTTTGATTTTGTTCCTGGATGAGTTTTAGAGAACCAAAATATATTTGGTAAATGCATAAAATTTCTGTTTCAAAAAACTGCTTCTTTTCCTATTTTTTCATTTAAGTCAAATAACTACGTAGTTAATTTATAAAATTTCATCATAAATTGAAGACTAATTTCTAATGCATACTAAAATAATTTAAAATGCATTATTTTTTAGCATGTCATAAATGAAACACGAATTTTAATATATGATATTTGAAGTTCTATGAAGCGTGGGTGTTCCCATATTAAGGACTCATTTTTTCTTTAAAAGTTGCGTTGTCTAAATACATAGAAACATCTTGTGATTCACATTTGAGTATGCGTGTTGAATGCCCTCATTTTCTGCAATATTTTTTTTGAAGGAGAGCGAAATATATGAAATCTATGAAATTTAGGCTCAAATTTATGAAACTAAGATCAAACTAGCATAATCTAAGTTTCTTCTATTTTTCGGGATTTTCTAATTTTTTTTGTTATTTTAAAAAAATTCCTATTTTTTTGATTTTTGATTTTATTTTTATTAGTTAGAGGGAAAAGTGACGTGAAAATCAAAAGGAAAAAGTGAGAAATGTGAGATTTCATTCTGTTTTGTTATTTCCAAAAGTGATTCTTTTTTAGAACCAACTTTTTTTGTGGTTTTGGATTTTGCTCTAAAAGTGATTTTGATTCTCTAAAATTGATTCTGAAATAGAATCGAATCATAATTATTTACGTTATCAAACAACATTTTTATCTTTTCTGTTTCCGGGATGAGAATCGGAAAATCAAAATGATTACCATATAGGCCCTTAGATGCTATCGCGCACATCAAAGGAAACCGCGCCGCATACCGTCTTTCATCTCTCAAGATGAGACAATCATCAAACAAAGACATCTTTTCAAGACTAGAGAAGATCATTCGAGCAATGTGTCGCGTCTTGTATCCACCAATAAGATCCGTCTAGTAACACAAGTATTAAGGATCACGTTGGCGGTGGAATTCAGTGCCGATAGCCATTTCCAATACCCGGGAGAGCACCGGGGCAACGTTGTGATTGGATGGGCTGAGGGAGACCATACTCAACATCCTAAATCTGAACCCAAAATGGAATGAGAACAATCATGTGCTTTGCCCCCTAAACGTCTTTCCATATTCCATGGGCCTTTTGTTCTATATTTGAGAATTCCTTGGTTGGGTTATACCTAAATCCAAAACAAAAGATCGCGCATTGCCCAATAAAAAAGCAAGTGAAAAAAGAGCGTGGTGAAGTGATTAGAAAAGATACACAAGGACAAAATCTAATTATCACTCGATTGCTTAAACTCGTTTTGGTCGCTAAAGGATCTGATTTATATTCAAAATTTGGGTTACTTAGATTTTGAATTGAAGTTGATGTAGTCCACACGTTAATAAATGAATCCCCAATGTATCTTCCCGTCATGGGAGGCAGGCTAAAGAGCTCAGTGACTGTATAGTTTTCCAAAAATAATTCTGAGGGTACCCGGGATGATAAAGAGGGTCAATGACTAAATCAATCTATACGGACATCCTCAAGCACTCGCATTTTCGGTACAAACAATTAATAATGCGAATGGCGTTTAGCTAGAAAGGACCGGCAAACCTTTGCGAGTCGACCGCAATACAATGCTTTTGATCCATCATTTCAAGGTTGGTCCGGATTTCGATGTAAATAGTATTGTGGTCCTATCTTGCCTGTTGCAATAATTTGAGGTTTGATTGACCCGTGATTGGTTGATCTTCCCGCAAATGATTTTGTCCCTAAACTCTTCTCAAATGCACAAACCGATATAAAATAATCTGCGTACTAGGCGATGCAGGGGATATAGGGGAAACAATATTGATTGCGCAATCTAGGACATTATTCCTTACCAATAACCAAAATCGTCTTGATATAAGTACAATCACTCGGACAAGCAAACCGATGGCGACAGCGAATATAAACATGGGGGTTCAATGTAGTATCTTTTATTCCAAAAGCAATAAGCATTCGAAACATGATATCAAGGCATGTCTTTCGCTATTGTTTTCACAAAGCAAATCGTATTAGGTACAGTCCAGTGGATGAAGCAGCATGCTCCTACATTCCAAATCACCAAGAAAATGGCAGTCCATAGCCGTGTGTGTTGGTAGCATTACATTACAAATCCAATGGAATATCATATCGCTGACTAAGCAAATTCGGATAATTTGTCATTATTGGGAAGAACTGGGCAGCAACTCGCCAAGAACTAACACAACTCAAGATGGACTTTTTCCTATAGAATTAAACCCACCAAAATAATCATGGACAGCCTAAAAACTTCCACTAATCACCAAGAATAGCAAGATACACAAACTTTCTTCTTTAGTCACACACTAAAGCCTCAACATCAAGGATACAACAGTATTTCATCACCATGAACATGGATTAACACAAACAGAGCAAGAAACCTTAATCAATTGGAGAAAACAAGAGACGGTTTGGAGAAGGTTCTCTATGAGCGAAACCGACCAACTCATAGCCCTTGGCCTCACGAGCAACATAATGAAATTTAAACCGATTTCGACAAAACCTGGCTATCGAATCTTTGCCGGAAGCTGCTCCCTCGTTTTCTTCTTCTCCGTGCCCTGCCTCTTTGTCGAGAGCTCTCTCCGTCTTCTCTACTTCACACTCCACGAAGTAGCGCACATTTCTCATCCTTTTTTTTATTTAATTTTTTGACTTTCTTTGTTTAATTATTTACCTGGGCCCCACATAGGCTGACCCAGCCGACAGTAATTTAATTCAGAATAAAAGGGGAGAAGAAACATAAGAAAAAAGTGAAATCAGCCCCTGAGAATTTCGCCATCGGGCAAGGTAATGATGATGATGAACAAAAGCTGAAGAGCTTCAATGCAACTTCTCTCGGATGGCGCGAGCCCATTTCTCACCTTATCGGTTTCCAGCAACTGCAAAACATCATCAAGAATTTAGTATTTTGAGAGAATCAGGATTAACACATGAAGAAGGACCTGGCTCAGGATACAGAGTGGCACACAGTTGCGATGAACAACATTTTGAAAAATACATACTGATTAGAGAGCAGCGATCAATTCTTGAGCTCTGTAGATGTATGCTACATCACATCTCTCAGCGAACAGGAAAGTCAGTGAAGTTCTAGACAGGAGTGAATGGAAGTTGGCATCTGGTGGACTAAACATGTCAGGAGTGGAGAAATTAGAAAGAACCATAAGGCACTTGCTAAGGATAATTTCTGAATTGTGGTACTATGGTCACCCTCGTGACACCCTTCAAAATCCACAATACAGGATACTAGAACTAAGTCGGTGCCTAGCAAGGAAACAATATGAGAATAATACAAATTCATACTATATTTTTTAATATGCCTCGGATATAATTGTGGAGATACTCAGAAGTCAAGTCGGAGAGAAACGGTTGACAGTAATACCAAACTACTCTATCTACTACTAAAACAAGAAGAAACAACAATGTCGAAATCTTTTGAGTCAGCCACGTCATCACTATCACCGTAGCAAAGACTTCTTTTGCTTTAATATATGCGGATTACCTTAATCTGTAAGCAAATACCGAATCAGCGAAGGGACTTGTTCATAGTTATAATAGTCTGAGGGCCAGCAATAAAATCAAAACTTTTAGTGTATAGTGGATCTAAAACAGCAAATCCTGTACATGCATTCTGACTTCTGAGTGATTTTTCTTTCTATCATTTAGTGGACAGAGAATCTATAACAATTTCTTTGATAATATTTGTCAAAAGCATTTACTTGACTTACTGAATTCGGTGCGTATCTTTCATCTCGATAAAGTTTGGACGGTGGTATTAAGGTCGCGCTCCCAACACCCTTCATGATCGTCTTCGGAGAGGAATACTTCATCTAGGTTTGGCGTCCTCAAGGCACCCTTGCAGAATATATTCATCTTGGGGCATTGCCTCACAATAACACGCACCAATGATGGGAACATGAAGGCGCGAGTCATGGGGGAGAAGCTCTCAAGGCTTGGTAAACGATCGAGTATCAGCTCTTCCAGCTCGGGGAAAGAGATCTCCTCTGCTTCATTTCCATCATCTGTTACCACGTCTTTCATTGCACCACAATCTCTTAGGATTAGTCGAGTAAGGTGCACCAGACTTGTCACTGCCGAACAAGTCCCCATATGGACTAAACCAGCGCAGTCATCTACTTCTAATTCCGTCAAGCTCTGGAATGAAGTCGGAGATGGAAGTACGATTGATAAACTAGGGCACCGCCAAATGGACAGATCTTCAATCTGTTTGAGGATTTCAGCCATCAAGGAGCCATCTTTCCAGACTCGGCTTAGGTTACACAGGTTATTCAGCTGAAGTCGCTTCAGGTTTCCAAGTGCCTTCGGACTCGCTTCCCCATGTCCAGACGCATCTTCTGGAAATATCTCCTCGAAGGAACTACAGACCACATAAAGCGTTTCTATATTGGGGAATATGTGGAATGGGAAGTCGGAGGGAAAAGCGTCGTTTTCATCATGGTAGCATCCCAAGATCAGGTCTCTGAGATTGCCAAAGATGCAATGCTGCTGGGTCATCTCAACATCCTCCTTCGCTAATCTCAGTCTCTCCAAGTGTGGAATGACCTGTAGGATTCCGTTTAATTAGGCCACCGGAAGTAAAAACGGGGTTCGGGCACAGCGACGGCCCAATGACAAAAATGTCGCTCCATTTATTAGGGAAAACAGCAAAAAGAACCCAAGAGCATTATAATACAAGTTGCAAGGGATGTTCGTTGTTAGAGGTTTGCCCAATTGCATCGAAATATATTTCGGGAATTTCGATAAAGACAGTTAATGGTCAGTCATACCTCAGCTATTTCAACCGTCAACTAATTCAATCCAAAAAACTAATACATGCGAATTTCAAGAAGTTCGCATCAAAAACTTAAAACAAAACTTATTTGTTTTACCAAATCGTGTTACATATATAGTAAGAGATGTCTTTCAATGGTAAGCTGCTGTAAGAATATGTTGCACTTTGTTTTCTAAGCTACATTTCTCATGTATATTTTATCATACATCATAAGAGGCGCATGATTTTATTTTTCTTTCATGACTCTGAGAAGAATGCATTCAAACTGAACAAATGACTGGCAATGAAACACCATATAAGCTAAGAAGTAAACAAAAAAAAAAATAAACAACCCCATTAGAAACAAACTGAATAAATGAATCTTTTCTAAGCTACAATTCTCATATATGTTTGAACGTAAATGTGACAGATATTAATACACCCATCAAATCAAATCCAATAAAATAATGAAGTTAGTAATTTCAAATACGTTGTTGAGCCTCAAGAATAAATGTTGGTTGATTACTAAAGTAGTTGGTAGTTTTGAAAATAGAAAAAAAAATAGATTTGTGCTTTTTAGAGCTTATATAAGCAAGTTATTCGCTGTACATGACAGTTACTAATCAAGTTCCCGATGTTCGAGCATAATTTTTTTTTCCAAATGAACGTAATAGTAAAAAATTTTCACTTTTGGTGGACGGGCATGTCAAATTAAATTAAATAGGTAAATCCCAGCCATAAGACACGAGCCGCTCATTAGAAGCCTGACTGTCTATACAAGTTAATTCAATAAAAGTTCTTTTTCAAATAGAAGCTGGGATCACTAGTTTATATACCAAAGAGTACCAACTGGAAATAATTAACAGCAGTCAATCTTCAAATTTTTAAGCAATTCACAGGTGTGTTACGGTGAGTATTAATAAGCTTGAAATGTTTGACAATTTTAATTTCTTGCAGAAAGTAACAAAGCACTGACAGCTATGTACATAAACCAATGAAGACAACAACAGAGAGCTAGAATTATGGATGTTACCTTTTCAAAAGAAAAGAGTGCAGGTTGGTTCTCGCTGGTAGTCATACCGAATGAGAATGAACTCATCTTGTCGCAGTGTCTCACTCGCAATTTCTTCAAGAGTGGCCATGTTGAAGTGTGACTATCCCTATAGAAGCTTCTCAGTTCCGGCAACCCATCTAAAGTTAGGTCGGTCAATTGCGGAAAGAAGAGATCTCCTTCACTCTTCCTTGCTTCATCTTCCTCCACGATTATTTCCTCCACCCCGCAATCTCGTACTAAAAGTTCTTCGAGCCGTGTCATACTTTTTGCCATCGAGCTTGGAAATAAACTTTTAAGACTCTCACACTTGACAACCTCCATGCTACGTAAGCATCCAAAGGTAAGACCTCCTTGAGGTAGTTCACTCCACACGTGCTTCATTTGTGGGAGCCGTGTCAAAACTAATTCTCTCAATTGAAAAGTGCTTGTGCAATGGGCTTCGCTAAAATTGACCTCTTGGATGTGAAACACCACTTCTAAGGACTCACAATCGGTCACGGTTATCTTCTCTAGATTTTGAAATCTCGTGAGATTAGTATGAGATGAAAATATGGTTGAAAGTTTCTCGCAATAATCCACTACTAGTATCTTGAGCTTGGTAAATGCATTTGAAGCAAGCTCACCAAGCCATATCTTCTTCACGTTATCCATGTGCGAGATCTTCATCGACTCCATGTTAGGAAACTCAACCTGTTATTTTGCATTTTAATTCATTAAAGGCGAATCTATGTCCTCCTAAAAAAAGAAGATACTTTAATTTCAAGAACAAAGAAAGTCATCGGAGAGAGATTATTAGTACGATAGTAAGAAAAGAAGACTAGACGCACGATTTTTTCTTCTTAGCAGATGCCATCCCTTGACATCCATTCTCCTAAATAGATCTTGTCATGTTATTTTGAAGTAGAAAGCATAATTTTTTATAATACATATCATACGTTAGGTTTGAGCAGTACCATAATTCATAACCTCCAATCCAGTTTTCACGTTCACTGTTCTCCTACTGTTGGATTTTCTTCTATATTTTGGCCCTTTTTTTTTTTTTTTTGTTCTTTTTGGTAAATTTTTCCAATGTAGCAATAGGGAAACAACACCCGTTTGCGCTTGACGAAGCTCCGTCACAGCATTAATTGCCACGTGGGACTGCAAATATGATTAAAATGCAGATTTTCCATCTACCCAAAACAGAAGACTTAACAAGCCCTAAGAGGTGCATAAAGAGTGCAATTATTACGACTTAAACTCATGTAAAAAGAGTTTTAGGACTTGAGCGTCGAATTCAAGCTTTAGGACTCGGGATGTCCTCATCCTCTAATCTTACATTGAACAAGATTTAAATTTGAGCTCACCTCTGTAGCATCGTCTTGTCTTTAGATTAGTTGAAAGATGTTAATTGGAGCTCACCCTCCATGCAATATTTGTATTTGAGATACAGTATCAATGAAACATCACATTAGTTTAAAATTTGAGAATGAAAGAAAAGTATATCAAGTTTCGGAAAATTATGTAGAAGCTCTGATACTGGTGTCAATATACTTATTTTAAAGAAGTAGCTTTTATTAACTTAAAGTCAAAATTTTCTGAAAGGAAAGTGATAAGTTAGCATAAGTCACCCCACAGACCCTTACATTGTCTAGCTCAAAGGATCAAGGACACGGAACAAGATATGCCATTAAAGAAGAATGCGCGCAAACCTTTTCGACCAGCAAAAATGGTTGTTGCGTTGGAACGCTGCCCTCCATTCTTCTACAATTGGCATCTCCAAGAATTACCTCCACAACTTTACAATCTTCAATAGTAAACTCTTCCAAGGAGGGCCACTTTGAAATATGATTCCCATGGCAGAAACTTCTGAGTTTTATCATATTGTGAAGATGTAGAGTGACAAGTTGAGGAATTTCAATTCTATCGATTGCTTCTTCAAATTTCTCCTCTTCTCTGGCAATAATGTACTCCATCTCTCCACAACCACCTAGAACAAGATGCTGGAGTTGTACCAGACTTTTTGCCATAGAGATTGTAAAAAGGTTTCTCAGACGTGGGCACTCCTCAACTGTCAAGAACTCCATACAGTGAAGCAGCCTCTTCTGCATAAATGAAGGAATGACATTCCATAGGTTGGGACACTGCTTCACCTCAAGGACCTTTAGTTGGCAAATGGACTCATCGGGTATCTCATTCTCCCAAAGTCCTCTAGATTGAATTCCTGTTAGACGTAGCTTTTCCAATTTGGGAAATACAACCTGCATAAGCATCACATGGCTAAAGTCACAATGACTGGCATTGAAGCAAAGTTGCTAATGTATCCAGAGCATCACAAAGAAAGCAAATCACATGAGCAGCGATACAATTGAGACAAAGGAAAGAGGAGAACCTTCTCGTCAAATAAAGGATGAGGACTTTCATCAAAACCGGCACATCCCTCATTCATTGTCTCCACTCTTGGCGCCGGCATCCTCAGCGTAAATGCCTTGAGTTTAGTGCACTCCACAATTGAAAGATTTCTAAGGGAAGGAAACTCATATGCACAACTTCCAGAGCTGAAACTAATCAATCTCTTAAGGGAACAAAGCTTCAATGTATGTAAATGAGAGAACTTCATGGCCTTCAACTGTCGGTCTCCACTTTCTTCCACGGCCACTACTTCCTGCATGTTATTGCAACCAGAAACATCTAGCTTCTCAAGCTTATCGAGAGTCCTGCATGTGTCACTTGTGAAGAGATATCTCAAACTGTGGCAACTGCGCAAGCCAACATTAGTCAGACTAGGAAGACCCAACGTTGCTTTGGTGCTGCTTGGCACCAACGCATTCAGCCTGGGCAGGTCCCACAACTTCACTTCTTCTAATTCTAAGAAGACCAGACATTTTTTCCTTTCCTTAGAGTTGATAGAAACATGTTCCATTAATGCTTCCAAAGAGATACACTTGACCACCTCAATCATTTTCAGGCTTTCGAACCTCTGTATTAAAGTTGAGGGAAAAATATGAGACAAATTTTCACAATCTCGGACCGTGATGGATGCTAATTTGCAGAATGATTCTTCAGAAAGTTCATTGTGCCATATCTTCATCAACCCACACGACACGAGGGTCAACTCCTCCAAGCACGGAAAAAGAACCTGTATGAAAGGACCATATGTTAGTTTTTCGACCACGAACTTTCTAAAAATCTTGATTTGGATTAAGTTGGTTGCCCGTGATAATATGCTCTATAATGTATTCTCAAGAATGAAGTTGGTTACCCAAGACTAAACCACTGTCATAGAAAAACAACCAATGCATGGAGTAGCAAGAGGTTTTAAAGGACATGCTGACAGATATAGTTTTCAACTGCTTCATCAGCGATAAAACTACAGTTGCTGAAAATAATCTCTACGATAGACATAAAGTAGACAATTCTTAAGACATTTACGCACATTTTGATCGAAGAATGCAGGCAAGGGCAAGCTGGAGCTGACACCAACAAACGCTTGTTGTGAACCTGCATCAGTTGTCATCGAAAGTTGCTTTCCTTCAAATGAAGTGAATGTCATCATTTTGGGGCATCCAGATATCTTCAGTCTTGTTAAGCTTGGACAATGAATATGGTACTTCCCATAAGAAAATGTCCTGAGATTTGGCAATTCCTCAAGAGATAAAGAGGTCAACAGAGGGAACTCCAAAGTGTTGATGGATGCAGCTTCTTCTGATTCTTCTTCTTCCACATCTATAATTTCCTCCAACAGTTTACAACTCGCTATTTCTATTTCTTTTATTTGCTGGAGTGTTTTGGCCATGGAAGAAGAAAAAAGAAACCTCAAGTTCTCACAGTCTTGCACCTTGAATGCCCTTAAGTTTCGGAAACACAGAGCTATTCTTGGATTCTTGTTCCATATGTGCTCCAACATTGGTAAGTCACTCAAGGTTAATGTCGTCAATCGCGATAGAATCTCAACAACCCCACTGGCTGTCAGTCCTTGAAGGTCGAATACTTCCCGTATTAACTGACATCTTTCAATACTTATGGCTTCCAAATTCTGTAGCTTTATTACCAAATTTGATGGGAAGATGCCCAAGAGGAACGCGCAATCCTCTACCTTCAAAATTTTTAGGTTGGTCACATCTGAAGGAAATTGAGAGTTCCATATCTCTTCCAATTTGGGAAGTTCAGACAGTGTCAAGGACTCCAACCAGGGCAATGAAACCTTCAAAAGTTAGGAGAATCACGTTAGGAAAGCATATGCATCGCTTTTTCTTTAGCTGCGACGAGTGGATAACCCCATATAAACTCACAATGCTTGTAACTAAAAATTATCAATATGCGTTGCATGTGGAAATTTAATAAAGAAAAAAATCTCATATAACAGATTTGAAGATGATGGAAGAAAAGGCCGAGTAGTGTTTTTTGAATTTAACCATTTTCTTCTTTGAATTTTATCAAATTTTTATGTACATGGACTATACTATATAAGAGGAAGCTATAATCCTCAAGTTATTAAGGAAATTGAATTTACCCTCACATTTTGTGCGTTCTAAATTATAAAATTTGATGGCATAGCCTAAATTAATTCAAACGACAGTGTAAAAAAAATATCCCAATTATTTTCTACCAAATGGCCATGAGCTAACAACATATTAAGTTTTTTAAAAAAAGGCACAGAACAATATTAAACATAAGAATGAACATTATTTAAAGGCTTGAAATTGACAAACCATGAAAACTATGTTTTTAATTGATTAAAAAGTGTAGTTTGAGTCTGGCAATTTTTTCTTCAAATTATTCCCAAAAAAAAAAATATCAAAAGATTGAAAGTAGAAAGTAACTGTAAATAGTCAGAAAAATTTGTTGTCCCCGTGGATAACACGGGATAAAATTCCGTGCGGAATAGATGACTTATCGAACCAAAGTCAAAAACGGGTTCATCAATTTAAGATCCATGGTTGGCCACAAGATCAATGAACTGGTCGCAGTGGCACCACTTGGGCATGAAAGTCAATTTCAGCAATGGATTTTAATTTTACCCATATAAGAACCATATGCCCTTTCTCGTCATAAAAAAATTCTAGTAATAATATCAGAAAAGTGAGTTAGAATGAAGATTTGTGATTGATTTGATTACGAAAAATTCGATGTTTGTCATTTGGTTGATAAATGCGTATTACTTTGTTAAAATCACACACAATTTCTGCTCCAGAGTAAATATTCCAATACGTCAATTTTTTTTAAAGATTGCAAAATTGCGTGGGACTCCAACTGATACCTTTGTTCGACCCAAAAAAAAAAAATGATACCTTTGAAAAAAGGCGGAGGAAATTGGAAAAAGGCTATAAAAGTTGGAAACTTTATTTACGAATTGAGTAATGAACTAACTCTCACTTAAATAAGTATTTTTCTGTGATTAACATATTCAGATGAAGGCAATATCCATATTTGTAGCTCATGCATTAGCAGACTAGTCGGAGAAGGTTTCATCCAATTGTGATGGTCGAGATAAAAGGGAACATGACTATTTCAGAAAGCACGAAACTTACCTGTTGCCCATCGAAGAATATGACTGAGTGGTCCCCGGTTTTACAAAAGCTCGTCATCTCTGGCAAATTTTGTAACGTCAACCTACGCAGCTTGAATGACTTCGCGTTAGCATCATCATCTATTTCGTCTATGTATTCATCTGACTCGGCATCTGCAACAATTTGCTCCATCAAGTGGCATCTTGTTATTTCAATCTCTTCCAGCTGTGAGAAATTTTTTGTCATGAACGAATGAAATAAATGTTTGATTTCACCGCAGTTTTTCGCTTTCACAATCTTTAATGTGCCCAATGATCTTGGGGCAAGACCATCGCGATAAATCTTCTCCAAGCTGTTCAAATTCTCAAGAACCAACGATTCCAATCTTGTAAATGCAGCGTCCAGTGTGGAGTCAACAACATTATGAACCGAGGAGTTATTTTTCACATGAAGATGCTTCAACTCCAGAAAACCTTTGATGCACAAGCTGTGGATGCTATTGCTGCGATCTTGCAATCCATCCAAGCAGAGATCTTGCGTTCTCCCCAAACATTCCTGCATCCACACATTTTGGAAAAGATCGCCAGAATCCAGCTTGAGCTCTAAAGTTCTGGATTCTTTGTGTTCACCAGAGCAACCCTCAGTGGCCCCAATTCGGATTTTATGCTTGTTCAGATTTCCAAATGGGAGGTCACTTGAGAGATTGATAGAATGAGGAATAGTAATGTAGAGAGTTCTCAATTTTTTCATGTTCTTTAACTCAGCCAGGCTGGCGTTGTTTCGCGGTGTTTCATCCTCGGCCTCCCACTGATCAAAACTGTCCTCCATATACAGCTCTTCTAAATTCACTAAGCTTCCCAGCACTCCAGGCTCGATAATTTTGAGCCCAGTGCACTCTGCCAAGTCCAAAAATCGCAGTTCTGTTAGTCCACATATTTCTATGGGCAGCCGATGGATTGTAGATCCGCGGAAACTTAAGAACTGCAATCCTTTCAGCTTTCCAAGAATAGTCACATCCTCCAGTTGGCAATAATCAAGATATAGGGACTTGAGGTTTTCAAGGAACTCAATGGATGAAGGTAGAGAGGTGAAAGATAAGCAAGTCAAGTCCAATACTTGGAGCCTCTCCGTAGATTCAAAAAATGACTCGGGAATTTTGAGAGACGGGTTGTCTTCGGTTAACAGAAGCATCCTCAAGTTTGGGCAATCCAATTTTTCAGGAAGCTCGTCAATGCCAACAAAAATGAAGGACATTACGGTGCATTCCGTCAGCTCATCCTTTGACCAGTCTTTAAACCCATAATCCTCCCTGCCAACCAAGCCGTTCCATTGAGTAGAAGGAATAGAGATGGCCACGTCAACAAATATGTCATGCATATTGAATTCTTCCATGTCATCACTACCTAGTAACAAAGAAGAGTCCTGCAGGCTATGTATATCCTTAATTAACATATCTCTAGCGTCATCGATGGTCTTGAACTTTTTATATAAACCCAAACCGATGCAGTACCCAAGGGAACACCTCATGAGCACACTCCCAGAGTCTATAGCAGAAATCAAGAACAATGATCTGATCCTCTCATCTTTTAAGTCATTGTAATTTAGTTCCACTATTGATTTTGCATCCGACAAATTTATATTGGTCGAAGCATTCCTCCATTCAGCCATATCACCATGCTTCAACCTTTTTGCCACCGACAGAATCAAAAGAGGCAAGCCACCACAATTCTCGACCACTCCATCCACCAAGGGTTTAAAATCAGGATCGTTGACTCTGTCCTCAACTATCCTTTCAAAAAGTCTTCGGGCTTCTCCATGCTCCAACTCATTGAGTCGGATTTCTCGGTCAGTGCTCATGCCAATGCGCAAAACATCTCGGTATCTAGAAGTTAGCAATAACTTGCAGCCTCTCACGTTATTATCATCCCCGCAAGGTATTCCAACTTCCTTCAACTCTAGCTTCTTCCACAAATTATCTAAAATTATGAGAATCTTCTTTTTAGGATCACTCTCTAATCTCTTGCACAAACGATCTGCTCTCCCACGAGTAGGTTCATCGTTCGTTAGCTTCAGACCTAGTGCATAAGCGATTTCTCCCTGGATTGTTTTTAGATCTGGATTGCGTGATACATTTGCCACAGCAATCACATCGAATAGCTTCTCTTGCTTAGCTCGCCTTTGGACATCCTCCAAAAGCTTGGACTTGCCAACCCCACCTGGTCCATACACCCCAATCACACGGACCTTGTCATCAGCCATGGCCTTTATTACATCCTCTGTGATTGAAGCCCTGGAATCCAGGACATCTTCTTTCTTGTCAACAGGTCTTGTACCGGACGTGGTAGCAGTGACAATTCCAATCGGAGTATCCTCATGGTAGACCTTTTGGAAGATGTTTTTTGTGCTTTCGTCGTGGAGTTCTTGAATGACTGGAGTCATCTTCTTCACTTTCCTGCCAATTGGATGGCGCACCACGGGGTTGGGAAGCCACCCACGGAAGCAAGCATTACTTGCTCTTGCGCCACGTTCCAAGAGGTTATCTGCCTTCTCAGTCTCCTCCTTCACACTCTTCAGCCAATTCTCAACATCTGTGTGTATACGTTTTCCATCATACACGGCTTCCTCGACAGAGCTATGCACCCTTTCCCTCGCAGCCTTCAGCTGCTGGACTCCATTTTGGAGATCTTCGACGTAGCTCTTGTAGCACAGCACGTACCCAAACTGGCGTCCGATGGGAGCAATCAGGGACTCGACGAGTTTCGAAACAAGGCTCTCTGCGGCGGAGGTGGCAACTGCCTCGGCCATAATATCTCCTTTAATTTCTAGAATTTCCTTTTTCCCACCTCTTTCGTTCTTCTTCTTGTTGCTTCCTTTTATTATTCGCTTGAACAAATGGGTGAGGAGGAAACTGAGAAGAGAACATAACTAATCAGTTAGAACTGTGAAACAAAACGAGACTTGAGGAATATCAACAATTGTCGATTCTTTTGAATATTTACAGTCGGAGTCATTTAGAACTTTTTCTCAATATTTCAAAGCTTAAAGCTTTTCTTTTCAATTTTATGATTTCGCAAGAACGCAATAATAAGATGCCATGTCATCCATAAATTAAAATGGAATTTCATTAGAATGGCTACATCTAAATGTGAGAAATTCTAAATTAAAGGACAATATTGCACCAAGTAAAAATCTTAATGCCGTTGCTTCATTTTTAATAAAATGAACAGTGTGGGGCCATTTCTTACCCTCTTTGGCTTAGTAGCAATATTTTGTCAATCACTAATTCACCCTGCTTTTTTTTCTCTCTCATCTCCTCCTCGCCTTCTAGGTTTATTGTCGATTGACTAAAATATCCTCCTATCTTTGAAAACCAATTAATCATCAATTTGGGATTTTTCATGGTATTAACTCAATTTAACGAAAATTAACAAGAGGGCAAATTTGTCACATGTGTACCGGTTTGAGATTTTTTGTGATAAAAAATCAATTCATGGTAAATTTGTCACGGTTGTACCGGTTTAGGGTTTTTGGTGGTTAAAAAAATAATTTAAGGTAAATTTGTCACAAGTGTAGCGAGTTTGAGATTTTTGGTGATAAAAAAAATAATTTGGGATGAATTTATTATATGTGTATCAATTTGGGGTTTTTCGTGGTATTAATCCATAACTAAACATACTAATTAAATGTTTTCACACACCACCTTTCAAGGAAAAAACAAAAAGGATGACTATTAATCAACCATTTCGGTCTTTTATTATAGGCAATCTTTTGAAAATAATATAAGCAAAGTCGGGTCGGTACGTGATTCCACCCGATTCAACCGGTCTAACGAGTTGATACCATCGATTTGAGTCTAAAAGGGAAAATTACCAAAATAGTCCTAAACCTATTGCCCTTTGTTGCAATTCAATCTTAAATCTTTTACATTTGTGCCAATTCGGTACATTTGGCCCGCTAGCGTTGACGTGGCACTATCGACGCCGGCGTGGCAAAATTTAAATCCTATTTAAATAATATTTTAATTATTTTTTTTAATTTTCTTTTCTATTTTTTTGGCATAGAAAAGGATCGCGAGGTGGGGTTGCGGGCGAAGGCCGCCTTCTCCCCTAGCCGGCGAGGCCGCCCTCGCCCGGACCGGAGCGAGGCCGGGCAAGGGCCTTGGCCATCTCGTCAATCTTGGTGAGGGCTTCGCGGCCCTCGCCTAGTGGCCGCCGAACTCCGATGACCCTCACCAACCACAAAGAACAAGGATAAAAAATCAGAAAAGAAAAATATATAAATAATTTAAAAATTTTAAGAATATTAAATGAACACCACGACGGTCCGAACCCGGTTCAAGTACAAATATCTTTAAAATTCTGCCATGTTAGCGCCGGTAGTGCCACGTTAGTCTTTGGCCACCAAATGGACTGAATTTGCATAAATGCAAAAAGTTTAGGACTAAATCAACAAAAAAAATAGGCTTAAGACTGAATTGACACAATTGCAATAGATTTAAGACTGTTTTGCTAATTTTCCCAATCTAAAAAACGAAGTAATAAGAAATATATGTAATGATAATTTTGTAAAGAAAAATTGACACTAATAGTCTCTAAATTTGTCTCACTGTGCAATGCCATCTTTGGACTACTAATTCATTTAATACGGTCCTTAAAATATTTGTAAATGTTCAATTCGTCTCGAAGCTTTCAATTTGTTCCATCTAATCTCTCAACTTTGCATGATAAAGTCAAATTAGTTCTTCCGTAACATTCACATGTTTTCATAATCACTCTATTTTCCAGATTTTAGAATATTTTTTCATTTTTATCCTTTTTGCTAAATCAACAAAGTACCTCTGAAATGAGTTTGTGTTGCAGTTATTTAACACACTTTGTTTCTTCTTGTTCTTCCTGTTCTTTTCACTTTTGAGTTGTTTCTTCTTGTTCTTCCTGTTCTTTTCACTTTTGAGTTGTTTCTTCTTCTTCTTCCTGTTCTTTTCACTTTTGAGTTTTTTAAAGTAAAATCAATACAACCAAATTACAAGACAAAGAGGTTGAAAGTGAAACAAGCACCGATAGTACACGAAAAATAGATATAAATTAACACACATACCAGGAGTGGCTTCACAGTGAGGCTGCAAGAGGAACCGAGGTTCCTTGGCTTTAGTACTGACTTGTTTGGAAGATGGATGAAAGGCAACGCAGGCCAAAAACCAATGCTGCTGACATCAGAATATAAGTGGACATATCAGCATGCCGCAAAAATAAGTGGACACGGTGGGGGAAGAGTACAGCAGGGAACTGAAAATTCAAGAAAGAGAATTGTAATCGAGGAAGATGTTTCAACACCTCCAACTTCGAATTAGAGTGGCCAGATGGTGAAGGAATTTTTTGCTCAGTTCTTGCATTAAACACTAAGCCTGACTCATTGGACTAGCAATGTACAGCTACAGAAATTAAGAAACGCAATTAGCAGTCAATGTGTTGTTCCAAGAAACTATACCTTGGAATTGTCCAAACTCTCTCTCTCTCTCACATGCCACACAAATACCCACGTTCTTTGTTCATCGAAAAAAAACTTACTATTAAATAATTGTTTAGTTAAGAAATGTACTTTAGAGGGAAATGATGAGGACAGAATCATCACGTGGTTCTATCACATTTGCCCAGATAAATAATTGCAAGCGACCATCGGACAAGACAAACAAAACAAGGCAACAAAAAATCACAACTTTATCGACACACAACTTGCTACTAAGAAATTAATCAGTTGAGAAATAGCGTGTACTATTAAACAAAAATGATGAAGTGGGACAGAGATTGTCCAGACATTCATTGACATAACCCGTTTACATGAATCAACCAAAGCCCTGACAGATTTCCGACTTATTGATGGCGATTACCTCAACGTCTTTCTTTCCTTCTTCATTCACAGAAAAATTAATGCTATGGTCGCAAATTGATCTTTTTCAGATAGACATTCTCAAATAATTGGTCTTTTGCTAAAAGATGTTTTGATCGACACTTATTTTTTACCAAAAAAGAATAGTATTCATGTTAGATGATGCTACTCCTCAAAGGCCACGTAACCATCTTTACCGGCAGCTTTTGCAAGATGTTGAATAATATGCTTCAAATTATTTTCCTCAAACTAAACCAAAAGGCATCATTCTCCAATGATCAGGCTTTGTGAAAATTGTGGTGCGTTGTGGTACCATAGACTAGTTTTCCTCAAGCCCTTCCCATCTAGTAAGGACGAGTTTTGATTAATAAGAAATAATTCACAGGTACTCTACCTGAGATTGCCCTTTCTCACTTACGAAACCTAACCGTAAGGGCGTAAGTAATGATTTCTTCATCGCCATTTTCTATTTGTCACATTAGTGTGTGCAGTAAAAAAATTATTTATTAATTTCTTTGTGTTTGGAATTATGTAGCTAACGGATGGCTCATTGTTAAACTTCCGCTGTTGCTATAAAATGATAACAAGCCTATTTTTCGCTTTACTTTGAATAAAGCAGATGAAAATTTAATTGGACCGATCGACTCGTGAAGAAATAAACTTCACTTCATCATTTGAATGGTTGATGTGCTTACTTCCCTTAACCCCCCAAAAAAAAAAAAAAAATTAATTCCTTAAGAGTCGACAGTACAAACCAATCTATGACCCCGTTGGTCATTTTGCTTTTGTTGTTTTCCTTTTGGCACTAGGATACATTTTGAAACCTTCTTTATCGGGTGCATATGACGGTAAAAACGGTGACACATCTGCCATTTGGGATAAAAAAGATATTTTCTTTTTACGCTTTACTTTGAATAAAGCAGATGAAAATTTAATAAAGTACAAGCGGGGTTGTCCGCAAAAGGAATTTGCTGTATAGGTACATTAATCAAAGGTTAGGGCCCTTAAGCAAAGAATTTCACTTGTCCACCTCTCAAGAAAAAGCAGAGGATTTTTAATCAACCATTATCGTCTCTAATTATAAGTAATGTTTTGAAAATATCATAACCAGAGTGAGGGCCAATAATTGATTCCACTAGTTTAAATGGTGCAACCATTTCCGCTGACGGGTTTACATATAACGAATAAATTAGTAAGCAACATATATAATGATAATTTTGAAAAGGGGAAATTGACACTAAAACTTTCTAAGCTTTGTTCCAATGTACAATTCCATTCTTTGACTTTTAATTCGTTTAATAAGGTCTTTGAACTATTCCTAAATGCGCAATGTAGTTTATAAATTTTCAATTTGTCCAATTTAGTTGCTCAACTTTTAGTGATACATCAAATAGATCGTTCGGTACTATTCACAATTTTTTTTATAACTAAACTGTTTTCCATATTTTATAATATATTTTCATTTCAATTATTTTCTTAAATTAACAAAAAAAAAAAGATATCATTTTATGCTATTCCTGCTATTATGAGTCTCAGTGTCTTTACAGAATAGGCCGAACTATCTAAATGTCTGTGAGCAAAGAGACTAGCTAATTTTTCCAAGCTCACCTTATTATTTTCAGGTCTCACAACACTACTTATGAAGAGATGGTTAATCATGAAGTCATACAATCACCGCTTTAGAGAAATGTAAAAGCTTAGAGAGACAAATATCGGTACCTCTGAAATGAGTTTATATTCCTGTTATCTCACCCATTTTTGTTTGTTCATTTTTTTTTGTATTTATGTTTTTCCTAGGGTTGAATCAATATAAGCAGATTACCAAACAAAAAGATAAAAGTGAAATACATGTTGATAGCACACGGAAAATAGATATGCAATGACACACGTACCAGGAGTAGTTTCACTAGAAGGATAGGGAAATCGAGATTTCTTGGGTTCTAACTTGTCTGCAAGGGATGAAGGGTAATGCAGGCCAAAACCAGTCCTGATAACACCAAAATATAAGCATTCTTATCATCACAACGCAAAAACAATTGGACACTGTGGGTGAAGAAAACAGTAGGGAACTGAAAATTCATTCAATAGAAAATGTAATTGAGGCAGATGTTACAATACCTTTAGCTTCGACTTGGAATGACCAGAGGATGAAGGGATTCTTTGTTGAGTTTTTTTTTTTTTGGCTTCTAGGGTTGAATCAATAGAACCAGATTACCAAACAAAGAGGGTGAAAGTCAAACAAGTGTTGATAGCACACAAAAAGTAGATATATAACGACACACAAGCTAGGAGTGGCTTCACTGTGAGGATGCAAGGGGAAACGAGGTTTCTTGAATTCTGACTTGCTGCAAGATGAGTGAAGGGTGATGCACGGCAACACCAATCCTGATAGCATTAGAATATAAGCGGAGACATCAGGATGACGCTAATAGCATATGAAAAGTAGATATACGATGACACACATACTAGGAGTGGCTTCACCGTAATGGAAGAGGAACTGAGATTTATCGGCTTCACTTCAGGCTTATGTGCAAGATGGATGAACGGCAACGCATGCCAAAACTAGTGCTGATAACACTAGAATATAAGCGGACATATCAGCATAACGGAAATCAACTAAACACTGGGGGAAGAAAACAAGAGGACACTGTGGGAGAAGAAATTAGCAGGGAATTGAAATTATATATTTCAGTAGAAAATGAAATGGAGGAAGATGTTACAATACCTTCAGCTTCTACTGGAAATGACTGGAGGATGAAGGGATCCTTCGCTGAGTTCTTGCGATGGGCCGATGACAGTGAATATACAAAGACCAATATGGGTGAAGGGCAACAAGTCGTTGGCCTTTTTTATAATGAGCTCTAGTGACTCAGGACAAGTTGGCATTAGGTAGTCAATAAGAAAGTACTAAGCCTCACTTATTGGACTGGCAGCTATGTACACTTTCACAGACCATGTGCTGTCAAACAAATAAAGAAACACAATTAGTGGGCAACGAACAACTTGCCAAACAACTTGCGATTAAGAAATTGGTTAGCTGGGAAATGTATAATACTAGAGGGAAATGATGGGGAAAGAGGTTAACACGTGGTTCTCTCCAACTCGCCTAGGTAAATAATTGCAAATCACCAACGGGCACGGACAAACAAAACAAGGAAAAAAAAAATCACAACTTCATCAACACAACTTGCAATTAAGAAACTGCTCAATAGAGAAATAGTGCGTAATATTAAAAGGAAATGATGAAGAGGGACAGATATCACCATCGCCCTCGTCTGTGGCCGCGACCTTGGCCAGCTCTTAGCCAAAAAAAAAAAAAAAACAAAAACAACAACAAAATGTAATAATAATTTCAAAAAATTATCAAAATGTTATTAAAAAATTGCCTCATCAAGGCCACGTCAACAGTTTCCAGCCAAAATTGACCGGATGGAAAAAGGTTTAGGACTCAATTGGCCCAAAAAAAATGTTTAGGATCGAATTGACACAATTTTGCAATAGGTCTACGATTTTTTTAGTAATTTCTCCAAAAGTTGAACAACTCAACATTGTAATCTATCGAGGGTCGAAAATGGATAAATACCTTAATTTCTTGAAATACTTTGAAAGTATATGCAATAGGGGCACTCGTTAGGTTGCGAAATGTTCCATCCCAAAAATACCTATGAAGCATAAGCAAGTGAAAAAGGACAATGTCTTTGCAATAGAAACTCATAGGAGGGCAAATTGCATGGCATAAGGAAACTTTCAAACCAATTATTTCTATGGTCGACCTTCAGCAATTTATAACAATATCGAGTCGGATGCAACTAAAAACTCGATGATTGGCCAAATTAGAATTGTTTGCATTATCAAAGATGCAATTCACGTAGAAACCCGTTTCTTAAAATGCACTGAATATCTAGAAACCTACTATTTCTTTTGGTCAATACTTATTGTTGCAAAACACTTGCAAGAGTGGAGATTCTAAGAGGGTCGATGCACTTGGGCCTAAGAAGGCTTATGCATGCATGTGCACTCTTGATCTTCTGCAAATATAAAATCACTTTTATGGCGAATGTTAAAGAACAGTCCCAATTGATGATTGGATCAACAGTTGGTTGGCCTTTTCTATAATGAGCACTAGTTTCTGACTTGAGCAAAGTTGCTACAGGACAAGTGTGCATTAGGTAGTCCAATACTATGAGCCCGACTTATCGGACTAGCAGCTAATCAAGAAACACAATTAGAAGCCAATAGGTCAATGTGGGGTTCTCAACGAACCATCCTACGTATTGTCCAAACTCTCTCCCCCTCTCTTCATGCAACACAACTACCCCATGTTCATCATTCTTAAATAATAATAAAAAGCTTGCAAATAAAGAGTTGATTAGTTGAGAAATTTAGGATTTTAAAGGGAAATGATGAGGGCAGAAATTTAGGATTTTTAATTTTTAATTTACCAACTTGCCCAGATAAATAATTGCAAATCGCCATCCGACAGAGAGACAAATGAAACAAGGCAACCAAAAATCTCTACTTTATCAACACACTTGCATTTAAGAAATTGGATCAGTTGAGAAATAGTTTATAGAATCTGTCGGAAACGATGAAGCGGACAAACATGTGGACCGGACCCCGCTTCTTTCTCTTTTTCATTCGTTTTTCCATTAACCATGCTATTGGATCTCGTAGGAGGGCGAGGTGTTCATAGTGGTAATTAATTTTTAAATGATGCCATTCTTAAAGAGCCACGTAAATCGTCTTCTTTGCCGGCAAATTTTGCCAGCACTCATCGTCAATCGTTTAACACTCTGCGAATTTCAATTTGTCAATCGTTTTCATCAATGGCTGGAGGTAAGTAAATATTCCTACGTTTCGCATTCGATTGTGGTTATACGTGATTTTGTTTGACAACATATAATCGGGATATTCATTCTTTAGAATCTCTTACATTTGGTATCAGACCATCGTTAATCTCTGCTTTGATATTTAACGTTGGATTTGCTTTGAATTATTGAATTACGGGTGATTTTCGTGAAAATTTACTGGTAATTGTAAAATTGGGGTTTTTCTGGCCAAAAAGGAAATCGCCAATTCAGGCCAAATCCGGTGAACCGCGGCACGGCTTTGTACTAGTAGGGTTGCCTCACCAAAGGGGACAAAAGTCCTAATTGTAATAGGCATTTGGTTGCTCGCCGGAGGCGAATCGAGCGGCGGAAGCCATTAGGGTTTGCGGGTTAGGGTTCTCGAAGTCCAAAAGCTTTTCGCTTGATTCCGGGCGAAATAGTTCGCCGATTTGATTGATTCTTAGACCAATGTGGTCGCGACGACGAGATCTTCAAATCCCACTACTTATTTTGGTCCATGGTGGGCTTTCGGAGAAGAATTGGCTAGTAATTTTCGCGGTGGAATTGAAAGAAAATGCATATGGGCAGAAGGGTTTCTGTGGATTATTTTGGGGAAGGAGGTGAGCGCGTGCATGGCACGCGCCCATTGGGGCAGCACCTTGTACGCGCCCACATGGGAGCGCCTAAGAAAAAAAAAAGGGATTAAAACCTGCCGCTTGAAAAAGTTGCGGCCAATTCACGTTCGGGAAAAGAAGAGAAGGTAGCCCACGTGCCTTTCCTCCCCTCATGCCTTTTGAATTAAAAAAAAAAAAACTGCCCCGCACCATGTAATTACGGTTCTGCACCTCACTCCTAGATTTACCATTTTGTCTCCGAATGTGCCAAAAATTTACGGTTTTAACCCATTCAGTTTAATTACGATTACCCATTTAGTTAATTTACAATTCAGTCCCTACCAACGTAAATTTACAGATTTTCCCTTACATGCAATATTAAGTATATTTTACATGAAATTAAATGTCTAGTGATCTATATATTTTAATTAATTAGAGATTAGCCACAAAAATTTTAATTAATTAAAATTATATATTAAGAGCCTCTAGGCCATATATAGTAAATGACATTTACTTGTAGTTAATTATATTAATATAGTGAATTTTATCTCACAGGAATTTTCATTATATTAATATGATTAATTAGGTTGAAATACGATATTATTTTTCTTAATTTCCCCATAGGGATTAGGAAAAAAAGAATATAATATGATAGTTTCATCACACAGTTATTATGAATCTAACGTTTTTTTTTAATATATATTATCATTACTCGTTAGTGAAGATGAATCTTACACAAGCCATCACAAAACCCTATGCAGTTATTTTAATATACTAGGTTTTATATTCCTCAATTCATATAAGAGATTAAGACTGTTAGAAAGTTACATTTATCAGATCTTTATTTTTGGTAATTATACCATCTTTTGTTGCACCTTTTATATAAAAGTCGTAATTGGTAACCCTAACTTGATGTATATACGTAATTGTTACGAACTATATGAATATAATGTATACAAGTTTGTGGAGGTTGGCAAGGGTTAAAGAAGACATGTCCCTATCTGAAACCAGGTCCGGTACCCGGCCTAATAATAGCCGAGTACTTGGCTTGCAGTTCATATTTACATTTCGCTTGCCCAATCCAACAGGTGTCCGACCATTTTTACGGACATTTGGAATCCTCAACGATCGAAAGATTAGCCGTTTGAAGTGTTTGTAACGGCTAGTTGAGTTTGTTTTCCACATAAATAGGGTAACGCATTGTCTTGGGCATGTGTGTACATAAAAGTACATAAACGCTCTCTTGTATTCACTTTGCAAATCAACTTATTGCTAGAGAAAAGTACTTTATTTGCGAGAGGAGAGTCGGTTCTTGCACAAAGCTTCAAAGTATAATGGATCGACCATAAATCCTGAACGGTCTTCCCGGTGAACATCTCTCTTCCCTATTCTCTTTACACTCCCCTCATTAGTCAAATTTTACATGCTACTCCTAATTCTACTTGCACGTGAGAGGTGTTAAAATATTGTCTCATATCATTTGGACAATGATTTCCATATTCTTATTATATAAGTGTGATCGCCCTCCACCTATCGCCTTAAATTTTTAGGTTGGACTTTCTTAACATGATATTGGAGCAGGAGATCTTGAGTTTAAATTTTCCAGGCTTCTTTTTGCCCCCACCATTATATATTTCAACGCTTTAGACTTAGGCAAATCCAAAGCATACGCATGAGAGGAATGCTAGAATATTTTATGTATTGAATCGCGATGGCATTTAACAGGTTAAGATTTTGGGTTGAACTTTCTAACAATAATTACCAAAGTGTGTAATATGTTGACTGCCTTGCATGTATTTTCAGATACTACAAAGATACACCCTCTTTAGGATTGTGATATTCAAGAAATTAATCATTTGCTCTTCATGCTTATTCGAATGTGAATTTCGGTGCCGTAAAATCAATAGAATAAGTCACTAGTGGCCAAAGGGCTAGCAGTTAGTTGACCATTTTTTTAATTAGCACTACTGACTATAATTTTGTACTTGAGTGAAGTTGCTGAAGGACAAGCTCGCGTCAGGTAGTCAAAACTGTTCCTAGATCATAAGATAAGCCCGCCTTATTGGACTGGCAACTAGTATGCAATTTCACAAGCCATGGGCTGCTAAACAAATCAAGAAACACAATTAGCTGCTAACAAACAACTTGGAATGAAGAAATTATTGGTTGAGAAATGGATAATATTGGAGGGAAATGATGGCGACGGATCTTGGTTCCGTCCAATTGCCCATTTATAACTGCAAATGACCATAGGAGAAAGATGAACTAGTTGAGTTTATAGACATCCAGAATTCTCGACGGTCAAAAAACTAGCTATGTAAAAGGTTAGTAACGGCTAGTTGATTTTGGTTTTCCATCAGAAGTATTGTCGCCTTATGTTTCCTTTTTTGATTTGTTTTACTGGGCTTTTTTGAAATCCATCAGAAGTGTTGTCGACTTTTGTGCTATAAGTACGGGAGGGAGTCGTGTCTGTATATATAGAAGCCATTGAAGCAGAATAAGCTGAGTGTTGTATCCATCAGTGTTCTCCAATAAAATATCTTCTCCATTCATTTTGTGCCTCACTTCTAAATTTCCAAAGGTCACGTTATTTGTTTTGGTTTCAACATCGGCTCCATTAAACCAACCTTTGTAGGAGATTTCAAGTATAGTTGCCAAAGGACAAGCTCGCATGTGCATTGTTCATAAGTAACTTTCAATTAAGGAATTGATTAGTCGAGAAATGGGTGCTATTAAGACAAAGACAAATTAAACAAGGCAACATTCATGGTGTGGTGTGGTCCCTTCAACTGAGACGTTTTCCTCGAACCCTTCCGATGTAATACGGACAATATAAAGCTAATGGACGGCTCGTAGTTTGCACTGTGGTTGTAATTGATAAGAATTCCTATCTTATTCAACCGTGTGGACTCATGCGAAGTTTATGTTAGTTAATTTGGCCCTTTTCACAATTTATGAATTCCACTTTAATCATTTTGAGTGCTTGATGTGTCATCCCTACCCTTAAATCGAAAAAAAGAAAGACAAAACGTTTGAGAGTCGGCAATACAAACCAATCTAAGGGTAACAAAGTGTAAATAAAATGCTTAAAAGAGGATATCATGTATCAGATGGCAATGGTTGGCCCCGTTTAACAGATTCACACGTGAGAGAATATCTAGGGCACGTGTGATGCAGGAATTAAAGAAAATCTCGTATTGTCGTGCCAACTGGAAAAATTATGGTCAAGGTCTTCTGAGTTCTTTTCCTCCAATCCTTCGTACCTAATAAGGACAAGTTTTGATTAGTTAGCTATAATTTACATGAGCAGGCCATAAGATTCCTCTTGGTCGCTCACAAATGTGAGGAAAGAAACTAATATTTCTTTTTTTTTTTTTTAAATGAGATCGAGCATCAAAGAGATAAAGTTTTATAGGATAAACATATATCCAAACAATCATGTCCCGGTAAAGTCGACAGCAATCATAAAAGCTGTACTGTTAGACCACTTGATATGTAATCAAGAAAGTTGTACTGTTGCTTCTCACAAAATTGACCCACGAAAGCTGACCCTTGAGAACCTATACAGAGAAGTTACAAACCTGATCAAAGGGCTCATCAGAATGAAGACCATTAAACTAAGAATGACAGACACCTTTTTATGGCCGCGATGTGCTGGTGGAGTAAAATTTGCACTCTTTTTGAAGTTTCTCCAAGTCTGCCAGGGACTTCTGAGGTTTACTGTAATAAACGAAAAGCAAATTACATACAGAAAGCCTAAGTACTACAAATTGCACGAGAATAGGCATTTACCCTATAGAAAGGAGAAGATGCTTTGGACAAGATCTAGATGGATTACACTTGTGCTTAACTGAAGCCAAGTGAATGGAAAATGACCCAATAACAATGTAAGCCAGAAGTACCTCTGACAGCACATAGCTACCTTCTCCTAAAAACTCTTGGTCCTTTAGCTTTAACATCTGCCCTGAAACCTCCCGATCAAGATAATATTGAGATGCCTTCTTCCTCACATGGAAAGACAAAAGGCATATAGAAACCCAACTAATCTGCAAGGGTTATTGCAATTCATGAATATTTAAATACCATTCAACATTCGAATTCCTATGCAAACGTAAGATTGTCCGATGCATTCATTTTTGTATTTCCAGAATTCTATGGACGTAACAATCTGTAGACTGCATGACAGCTAAAACCAATCCACCCAGGAAAGTGTTGTCCCACCACACTTGAACATCAAAGGTAAGGAAAGAGACAAGCTTTTATCTTCATAATTCCTTCTTAAAGACAAAAGCAAAAATTCAATTGAACTATAACCATAGTAAGAGTAGCTAGTATATAAGTTGGAGAAACTTCGCAATCGATCCGAGATTAATCCAAACAGTCTCTCCGTTTTCATGTAAATTTGAGTTAGACCCCTAGGAAGATTAACTGAAATGTGACACAGAACATAGAATTGCAGTCAGAGACATTGTTAGTGTATGACCAGGAATGGCCATGGCTTCACCCATAAATGTTAGAGGGGGAAAAAACACCAAAGACAGAGAAAAGAAACAATGGTAGTGAAAATCCACAAAGAAATATCACACTATGTGAAATGGTTAAAATAACTGACACACCTTTAAAAGGTGCATTGTAATACTTTGTGTCGACATCATATAATGAAACCTGAAATGAGATAAAAGACGAGACAAACGGGTTTACACGATATAGTCAAGACAAGACACAGATATGTTATACTTTGCCATACATGGAAAACTCACACCAGGTGCTGAACAGTCTCAAAGTGATAAGCTAAAGAAATCTGTTCACTCCATGCAGGATCCAAACTGTTTAATATAACTTACTATCCTCCCAAGTTCCTGGAGCATCCCATCTGTTTTCCTCAAGTAAACAACTCCCATTGGATCACTCTGCAAAATTCCATTGATCCAGTAATCAGTCATTTGTTCTAACTATGAGCTACTTAACTATATTAGCTCAGGTTTATTACACGGCCTGAAATTGGATCATGTGTATGTATACAAGTTTTGACAAAAGCTGAAGTTGCTATGGAAATTTTGGCAGATGACATTTGCCACATATGAAACACACAAGTAAAAAAGAAAAGAGCATAACATAAACATGCAAAGACTGTCCTAGACGAATTGTTTTGAAGCACAAATGACTCTCCCAGTGATAAGGTAATTTCAGCAACACCACGATTACTGAAGACACAAATAACAGGCATCAACCGGAAACGCAAATATCAAATGCTGTGATATTCCTAAATTTTTGCAAGCATAAGAAGACAGAAAATCAAGTTTTAAGATATGTTGGTGCAATTTCACTTTACAAGAAGAAGTAGTTATACCCTTCTGTGACAACCAAATAAACAAGAACCAAGAAGATCCCAGGTGAATGTGAAAAAACTACATGCTAGTAGCAAGATGTACAACAAGCCCGCTGAAAACGCCAATGAAGTTTCTCACCTTTGACATGACATCACGATCACGTAATTTTGAAGCAGACAGGGATAACTGCAGCATAGACAATAAAGCACATCATACAAACTATGGGCATTAGATTTCAAGATTGATGTAAACGATAAGACGTTATGCAATGCACAAAGTTTGTTTTTAGATCCTTACCAAAAAAAAAAAGTTTGTTTTTAGAAAGGATGATATGCTTAATTTGTACTAGCTCCTTCCCAGATGTCCAATTCGTATCTAGGCTCAATCAGCAACAACAAAGTTCAGATTTTGTAAGGCGACACACAATTCAGATAGTAACTCTGTTTCTGAAAGAATAAACAGTGTCATGGTGTACAAGTGCAAGGCTTAATTAGACTGTGTCTGAAAACTAGCAGCCCTTTTGGTAAAAAACTGATGCAAAGCATTCCCACTAAATTTGTCACGGCATCTAATTATTGTTAATTGCATGAGGTCTAAAAGGACAGAGCTCGAGAGGCAGACTAAAATTTTGGTTCGATGAAGAAGAAAAGGAATATCCTCAAGTCAAGTCTAATGAGGAAAACAGGAAGAGAACTCTAATTAGACGACCATTTTTGGGACCACATAATGAGAAGTTATTCAGATAATCCAACATCAGTTAGTTCAGTAGCGAGGTTTTGCGCAGAATTCACATTGTGAAGAAGGCTTCTCAGTTTTTCTGCAAACAATCCTCCGGCAGACAGAGAGGTTTTTCTCGCCGAATCATCGTAGCACTCAAAACAACAAGAACAAACTGACAAGTGACAACATTGACTCAGGTCTGAAGAAAACGAAGCGCACCATCGCAGCATATTGACAGTGAACGAGCAGGCAAGAGGCACTAAACCACAATTTGAGAGAAGGGAGCGAGTTGACCACGAGGCATTCCGTCTTTGGTTATCCGTTTACGAGGACCATGACCAGTTATTGGGGTAGAGAGATCACCTTCGTCGGGGGAAGTTGGGGGAGAGAAGAAGAAGAAAGTAGACGAGGGAATGAGAGAGAAAATGAGGGATTGACCTAGAGATGGATTGAAGAAGCTGTGCTGGGTTTGAATCTTCGTGGAAATCTCAGGGAAAGTGCTTGGATGACCTCTGACCCTTGACGCCATCGGTCTTTTCATAAAAGTCGATGGTTAGGTCAAAATTTCGGATTTTGACTATGAATGTCTGAGGAGAGCGAAGAGTTATCAAACCAAAAACCAGACACATGCTCTAAACTTTAGTTTAATAAGGTCTTCGAATTTTTAATTTATTCAATATAATCATTCAATTCGATACTATGTTCAATGACATCATTTCACCTTTTAAAATATTTTCATATAGTTTAAGGATCATAATAAATTTACAAATCACATTTAATAAATTAAAAATTTGATGAATTGCGTTGAGGTATGATTCATACATACTCGATTGATAGAAAAGCATGGGTCCCGCTCTTTAATGAGCGAGCGGGGGTTAGGACAACACCCTTGAGCTCATATGGTTTTTATAATTTAAACCATATTTTATGGGTAGTTTTAAGCTACTATTTATGTATAGTTTCTTTCTCTTGTAATTGGGAGTTATAACGGAAGGGTGGGAGGTGTTAATTATGGTAAAATCCTCCCGTTGGATATACCTTTAATTTAAGGGTGAACCGGGATAAACATTTGTGTTTTGATTTCTCTTTTTCGCATTTACTTTATATTTCGTTGTATTTGTCTACCGAATCCCAATAGTATGCATAGTATGCCAAATTTCGAAGACCACATTGCAAATATCAAATGCTAAGAGATGGCATTGCTCATTAAATCAAAGCTCAAAAATCATTTGTGTTATTTTCTTGAGCAAGATCGTTCCAAAATCTTTGTTGCCTATCATCATCCGAATGTATGATAATCGAATTTTCATGAGCTTTCGTCGTTACACCGATTAAGCGGGTAACGTGTGTCGAATTCAGATCCACCATTGAAGCTCTCTACATTTTATATTCAGTCTTGTGTATGGAAAATTGTAGACTTAATGACGCTGTTGCGTGCTCGCTTTCAATCCTTACAACATTATTTTAAAGCGTTATTTGTTTTAATTTTTAACTTAGCTAATTAGAAAAGAGCACATGCTGTGCCTAAAAAATAAAATGAGATACGAGAACAATCTAATTTTGAAAAAGATAGCACCCTCAATAATTTTTTTTAATTGAAAGTGACAGAAAAATGAGGGTTAGAAATTGGATCTCAATGATTTGGGCAAGGTCGGCCTTGCCGTAGGTTAGCGAGGCTGGCCACAACTAGGCCTTGTCGACACCGGCGAGGCCTCGGCGGGGGTCATCGGGCTCGGCGACCCCCCTCGGCCATCCCCCACCTCTCGCCGGCCATTAATTGTGATGGTGGGGCGGCGGCGGCAAGGGCTTCCAAGCCCTAGCCGCTGCAATTGTTTTTTTATAGTTTATTTAGCTTATTGTTTAGTTTTTTAATTTTTTTTTAACTTTTGGTTTTTTTTTATTGCTGACTTGGCAATTCCGGTGAGTCACGTGGATGCCACGTCATATTTCCGGCGAAGCTCACCGGAGTTGGCATTGAAATAACCGTTTTAAACAAAAAATGACACTTAAGTAGTCCAAAAATAAAAGGTTGATTCGGGTAGAATAGGATATGGAATGTCCCTGAATTCCATTCCTTGCAAATTCTTTGATAAATGCCAGGAGTACTCGAATCTTTCGACTTGACTGATCGAGAAGGACCTCTACCCAAACTGTCCTGTCCGCATAATGAGATGTATACTTGACCTCCTTTTGCCTGGAATGTGCAGCACGTACCGTAGACGAGGTTAATTCTAAGATGGTATGTGTGTGCATGGTTAGGAGATACGTCTCAAGGAGCTTCTGCCCCGTTGAGCAGCTGAAGCTGTAGCCAAAGATTCAGGTTTAATATAAATTGATCGATGCGTGCAAGAAGGGCCTGTCAAAGAAAGAGTCGGTGACAAATAAAGAGGAGCAGAGAGAGAGAGAGAGAGAGAGAGAGAGAGAGAGAGGCTGAATTATAAGTTGAATAATAGGGCATGGGGAGCAGATGACTGCCCACTAGATATCATTCATCTCCTTGTCACAACATCGGTTGTTCCTTTCACACGATGCTCGCTAAGACGCAAAAGATGCATTCATTTGTTTTTAAGGTACAATCCCCATCCCCGTTCAAGGCGAAACAACTTAAGGCTCTTTTTATTTCGTGAAAAATAAGTTATTTGAAAATATCTTCTAAAAAACTAGTCGTTTACATCGCTTATAAAAATGAATTGACGAAAAATATTTTTATCGTCCGCAAATTTTTAGACACAAATTGTTGTCAATGGGGATAATATTATTCATGGACTAGATAACTGTTTCAAGTGGTAAATGCAATCATTTTTTAAAAAAAATATTTTTTAAATCGCTCACTTTTCGCGAAACGACGGAAGCATAAAACTCATAATATTATCTTCTTTCTTTCCTTTTCACAACCTCTAGCAAGAATGGATTTGTCCCCCTATCAATTCGAGGTGACATCTTAAGTAGGAGCAAGTGCGCCGCATACCGTCTTTCATCTCTCAAGACGAGACAATCATCAAATAAAGACATCTTTTCAAGACCAGAGAAAATCATTCGAGCAAATTGTGTCCTGTATCCGCCAATAAGATCCGTCTAGTAACACAAGTATTGAGAGATCACGTTAGCAGTGGAATTCAGTGCCGATAGCCATTTCCAATACCCGGGAGAGCACCGGGGCAACGTAGCGATTGGATGGGCTTAGGGGGACCATACTCAACATCCGAAATCTGAACCCAAAATGGAACGAGAAGAATCCCCAAACGTCTTTCCATATTTAATGGGCCTTTTGTTCTATATTTGAGAATTCCTTGGTTGGGTTATACCTAAATCCAAAACTAAAGGTCGCGCATTGCCCAATAAAAAGCAAGTGAAAGAAGAGCGTGGTGAAGTGATCAGAAAAGATACACAAAGACAAAATCTAATTATCACTTGATTGCTGAAACTCGTTTTGGTCACTAAAGGATCTGATTTATATTCAAAATTTGGGTTACTTAGATTTTGAATTGAAGTTGATGTAGTCCACACGTTAATAAATGAATCCCCAATGTATCTTCCCGTCATGGGAGGCAGGCCAAAGAGCTTAGTGATCGTATAGTTTTCCAAAAACAATTCGAGGGTACCAGGATGATAAAGAGGGTCAATGACTAAATCAATCTATACGGACATCCTCAAGCACTCGCCTTTTCGGTACAAATAATTAATAATGCGAATGGCGTTTAGCTAGAAAGGATCGGCAAACCTTTGCGAGTCGACCGCAATACAATGCTTTTGATCCATCATTTCAAGGTTGGTCCGGATTTTGATGTAGATAGTATTGTGGTCCTATCTTGCCTGTTGCAATAATTTGAGGTTTGATTGACCCGTGATTGGCTGATCTTCCTGCAAATGATTTTGTCCCTAAACTCTTCTCAAATGCATAAACCGATATAAAATAATCTGCGTACTAGGCGATGGAGGGGATATAGGGGAAACAATATTGATTGCGCAATCTAGGACATTATTCCTTACCAATAACCAAAATCATCTTGATATAAGTACAATCACTCGAGACAAGCAAACTAATGGCGACACGAATATAAACATGGGGGGTTCAATGTAGTATCTTTTATTCCAAAAGCAATAAGCATTCGAAACATGATATCAAGGCATGTCCTTCGTTGTTGTTTTGACAAAGCAAAATCGTATTAGGTACGATCCGGTGGATGAAGCAGCATGCTCCTACATTCCAAATCACCAAGAAAATGGCAGTCCATAGCCGTGTCTGCTGGTAGCATTACATTATAAATCCAGTGGAATATCATATCGCTGACTAAGCAAATTCGGATAATTTGTCATTATTGGGAAGAACTGGGCAGCAACTCGCCAAGAACTAACACAACTCAAGATGAACTTTTTCCTATAGAGTTAAACCCACCAAAATAACCATGGACAACCTAAAAACTTCTACTAATCACCAAGAATAGCAAGATACACAAACTTTCTTCTTTAGTCACATACTAAAGTCTCAACATCAAGGATACAACAGTATTTCATCACCATGAACATGGATTAACACAAACAGAGCAAGAAACCTTAATCAATTGGAGAAAACAAGAGACGGTTTGGAGAAGGTTCTCTATGAGAGAAACCGACCAACTCATAGCCCTTGGCCTCATGAGCAACATAATGAAATTTAAACCGATTTCGACAAAACCTGGCTATCGAATCTTTGCCGGAAACTACTCCCTCGTTTTCTTCTTCTCCGTGCCCTGCCTCTTTGCCGAGAGCTCTCTCCGTCTTCTCTCCTTCACACTCCACGAAGTAGCGCACACTTCTCATCCTTTTTTTTTCCTTTTTTTTATTTAATTTTTTGACTTTCTTTGTTTAATTATTTACCTGGGCCCCACATAGGCGGACCCAGCCAACAGTAATTTAATTCAGAATAAAAAGGGGAGAAGAAACATAAGAAAAAAAAGTCAAATCGGCCCCTTAGAATTTCGCCATCGGGCAAGATAATGATGATGATGAACAAAAGCTGAAGAGCTTCAATGCAACTTCTCTCGGATGGCGCGAGCCCATTTCTCACCTTATCGGTTTCCAGCAACTGCAAAACATCATCAAGAATTCAGTATTTTGAGAGAATCAGGATTAACACATGAAGAAGGACCTCGCTCAGGATATAGAGTCGCACACAGTTGCGATGAACGACATTTTGAAAAATACATACTGATTAGAGAGCAGCGATCAATTCTTGAGCTCTGTAAATGTATGCTACATCACATCTCTCAGCGAACAGGAAAGTCAGTGAAGTTCTCGACAGGAGTGAATGGAAGTTGGTATCTGGTGGACTAAACATGTCAGGAGTGGAGAAATTAGAAAGAACCAGAAGGCACTTGCTAAGGATAATTTCTGAATTGTGGTACTATGGTCACCCTCGTGACACCCTTCAAAATCCACAATAGAGGATACTAGAACTAAGTCGGTGCCTAGCAAGGAAACAATATGAGAATAATACAAATTCATACTATATTTTTAAATATGCCTCGGATATAATTGTGGAGATACTCAGAAGTCAAGTCGGAGAGAAACGGTTGACAGTAATACCAAACTACTCTATCTACTACTAAAACAAGAAGAAACAACAATGTCGAAATCTTTTCGAGTAAGCCACGTCATCACCATCACCGTAGCAAAGACTTCTTTTGCTTTAATATATACGGATTACCTTAATCTGTAAGCAAATACTGAATCAGCGAAGGGACTTGTTCATAGTTATAGTAGTCTGAGGGCTAGTAATAAAATCAATACTTTCGGTGTATAGTGGATCTAAAAACAGCAAATCCTGTACATGCATTCTGACTTCTGAGTGATTTTTTTTTCTATCATTTAGTGGACAGAGAATCTATAACAATTTCTTTGATAATATTTGTCAAAAGCATTTACTTGACTTACTGAATTCGGTGCGTATCTTTCATCTCGATAAAGTTTGGATGGTGGTATTAAGGTCGCGCTCCCAACACCCTTCATGATCGTCTTCGGAGAGGAATACTTCATCTAGGTTTGGCGTCCTCAAGGCACCCTTGCAGAATATATTCATCTTGGGGCACTGCGTCACAATAATGCGCACCAATGAGGGGAACATGAAGGCGCTAGTCATGGGGGAGAAGCTCTCAAGGCTTGGTAAACGATCGAGTATCAGCTCTTCCAGCTCGGGGAAAGAGATCTCCTCTGCTTCATTTCCATCATCTGTTACCACGTCTTTCATCGCACCACAATCTCTTAAGATTAGTCGAGTAAGGTGCACCAGACTTGTCACTGCCGAACAAGTTGCCATATGGACTAAACTAGCACAGTCCTTTACTTCTAATTCCGTCAAGCTCTGGAATGAAGTCGGAGATGGAAGTACGATTGATAAACTAGGGCACTGCCAAATGTACAGATCTTCAATCTGTTTGAGAATTTCAGCCATCAAGGAGCCATCTTTCCAGACTCGGCTCAGGTTATACAGGTTATTCAGCCGAAGTCGCTTCAGGTTTCCAGGAGCCTTCAGACTCGCTCCCCCATGTCCAGACGCATCTTCTGGAAATATATCCTCGAAGGAACTACAGGCCACATAAAGCGTTTCTAGATTGGGGAATCTGTGGAGTAGGAAGTCGGAGGGAAAAGCGTCGTTTTCATCATGGTAGCATCCCAAGATCAGGTCTCCGAGATTGCCAAAGATGTAATGCTGCTGGATCATCGCAACATCCTCCCTCGCTAATCTCAATCTCTCCAAGTGTGGAATGACCTGTGGGATTCCGTTTAATTAGGCCACCGGAAGTAAAAACGGGGCTCGGGCACAGCTACGGCCCAATGACAAAAATGTCGTTCCATTTATTAGGGAAAACAGCAAAAAGAACCCAAGAGCATTATAATACAAGGGATGTTCGTTATTAGTGGTTTGCCCAATTGCATCGAAATATATTTCGGGAATTTCGATAAAGACAGTTAATGGTCAATCATACCTCGGCTATTTCAACCGTCAACTAATTCAATCCAAAAAACTAATACATGTGAATTTCAAGAAGTTCGCATCAAAAACTTAAAACAAAACTTATTTGTTTTACCAAATCGTGTTACATATATAGTAAGAGATGTCTTTCAATGGTAAGCTGTTGTAAGAATATGTTGCACTTTGTTTTCTAAGCTACAATTCTCATGTATATTTAATCATACATCATAAGAAGCGCATGATTTTATTTTTCTTTTATGACTTTGAGAAGAATGCATTCAAACTGAACAAATGATTGGCAATGAAACACCAGATAAGCTAAGAAGCAAACAGAAAAATAAATAACCCCATTAGAAACAAACTGAACAAATGAATGTTTTCTAAGCTATAATTCTCATATCTGTTTGAATGTAAATGTGACAGATGTTAATACACCAATCGAATCAAATCCAATAAAATCAAATGAAGTTAGTAATTTCAAATACGTTGTTGAGCCTCAAGAATAAATGTTGGTTGATTACTAAAGTAGTTGGTAGTTTTGAAAATAGAAAACAAAAATAGATTTGTGCTTTTCAGAGCTTATATAAGCAAGTTATTCGCCGTACATGACAGTTACTAATCAAGTTCCCGATGTTCGAGCATAATTTTTTTTCCAAATGAACGTAATAGTAAAAAAGTTTCACTTTTGGCGGACGGGCATGTCAAATTAAATTAAATAGGTAAATCCCAGCCATAAGACACGAGCCGCTCATTAGAAGCCTGACTGTCTATGCAAGTTAATTCAACAAAAGTTCCTTTTCAAATAAAAGCTCAGATCGCTAGTTTATATACCAAAAGAGTACGAGCTGGAAATAATTAACAGCAGTCAATCTTCAAATTTCTAATCAATTCACAGGTGTGTTATGGTGAGTATTAATAAGCTTGAAATGTTTGACAATTTTAATTTATTGCAGAAAGTAACAAAGCACTGACAGCTATGTACATAAACCAATGAAGACAACAACAGAGAGCTAGAATTATGGATGTTACCTTTTCAAAAGAAAAGAGTGCAGGTTGGTTCTCGCTGGTACTCATACCGAATGAGAATGAACTCATCTTGTCGCAGTGTCTCACTCGCAATTCCTTCAAGCGTGGCCATGTTGAAGTGTGACTATCCCTATAGAAGCGTCTCAGTTCCGGCAATCCATCTAAAGCTAGGCCGGTTAATTGCGGAAAGAAGAGATCTCCTTCACTCTTCCTTGCTTCATCTTCCTCCATGATTATTTCCTCCACCCCGCAATCTTGTACTAAAAGTTCTTCGAGCCGTGTCATACTTTTTGCCATCGAGCTTGGCAATAAACTTTTAAGACTCTCACACTTGACAACCTCCATGCTACGTAAGCAGCCAAAGGTAAGACCTCCTTGAGGTAGTCCACTCCACACGTGCTTCATTTTTGGGAGCCGTGTCAAAATTAATTCTCTCAATTGAAAAGTGTTTGTGCAATGGGCTTCGCTAAAATTGACCTCTTGGATGTGAAACACCACTTCTAAGGACTCACAATCAGTCACGGTTATCTTCTCTAGGTTTTGAAATCTCGTGAGATTAGTATGAGATGAAAATATGGTTGAAAGTTTCTCGCAATAATCCACTACTAGTGTCTTGAGCTTGGTAAAGGCATTTGAAGCAAGCTTACCAAGCCATATTTTCTCCACGTTATCCATGTGCGAGATCTTCATCGACTCCATATTAGGAAACTCAACCTGTTATTTTTCATTTCAATTCATTAAAGCCAACTCTTCGCTCCCCTCAAAAAATAAAATACTTTAATTTCAAGAATAAAGGAAAAACATACGAGAAACATTATTAGTAGAATAGTAAGAAAAGAAGACTAGATGCACGATATTTTCTTTTTAGTAGATACCGTGCCTTAACATCACATTCTTCTAAATAGATCTTGTCATATTATTTTGAAAGTAGAAGGCATAATTTTGTTCTAATAAATATCAAGCATTATGCTTGAGTAGTACCATAATCCATAGCCTTCAATCCGGCCTGTCTTAGATTTGGCTCATTACAGCACACACATACACAACAGCCAATATACTCTCACATTTCTTTGAACCATTTGAAAGTATAGCTTGTGCATTGTGAGGTACTGACGGGAAAAAAAGAATAACTGATTAGCAAAAACCAATGCTTCATGAATCCTGCACTAAAAAAAATTTTCTCCGACAAATTATAGACTCCAGGAAAACACAACAGATGTCGAAGAAAAAATCAAACAATTAAGTCAAAAGAAGTTAAGAGTACGGTAAGATGGGATTCGTCAGCCATTAGCTGGTTTGTTTCTTTATTTGGTTCAGCTATTCGATATCTCTCTAGTTTCTCCCCCATTTCTAATTGTCTGATTTTCCTCCGGTTTTCACAAATGTAAACTTTCTACATGCTTTCGTTTGACATAAGTTGTTACCGGATCTAGATCTGTTCATCATCAATTGGTATTAGAATTTTGCTTTGACTGCATCTTGTCATTGTGCGGTGATTCTAGACCAAAGGCCAATGCTACGCTACTTATTATAATTGCTACACTCGCATTTCTGATTCGATATGCTCATGGATATCATTCATGCCCATTGAAAGTTCAGCCGCCATGCTTGTTGATTGGGAGCCACTCCATGTTTGGTATAATATTCTCTTTGAATATTGTTTCAGTATTTATTAAATCTGGTACATTGAAATTTAAAAAGAGTAAGGGCATATTAAGATTATTGCGTTGATTCGTATATCAACCAAATATTGCGCTATCGATTTTGGAAGATTTGAAATGGTATCTTTGGAAGTAGGAAAGTTTTCTATTTTGTGTATTTCTTTTCTTGCTACTAAATCTTGTAGAATGTGCTCCTGAGTACATAAATACCCCTTTAAGCTTAATAGAAATACACAACGATTTCCACTTCAATATGGTATGACGATTACATTTACGATTATTATGATTCTCACGTTATTTAAATATTTTTGACAAAGATTATTATGTCCGGCGCTCTTCATGTAGCGAAGATTTTCTGTAGGGCAAAAGTTGTTTTATTATCTTACTCACTGGAAGAGCCACCGGAGAAAGGACTTGACTTCTTTTTGGTCGAAGTGGGGGAGGTTGATGTACGACATGATTTCTCTTGTTTTAGATATGCTTGCTTAGTTTTTTTTTTTTTTTTTGGGTCGAAATATGCTTATTTAGTTTGAACTCTTGTTTTAATTATCCACAAATATAGGCAAAGATACTAATTTTCTTCAGTTTCGAGGATAAATTTCATTGAATAATGAGTTTACTATTTGGTGTTTCTTCTTCCTCGCCTGAATTGGTATCTCTCTCTCTCTCTCTCTCTCTCTCTCTATCTATCTATATATAGTTTTTCCCTCCTTTCTTGCTCTCTGATTTCCCTTTAATTTGGAAACCTGCTATGCACTTTCGTTCTATATCATTAGTTGCTAACACAAGTTTTAAGACCCACATCATCATTACCATTGATCTTACGTTAATAAGATTTAAATTTGAGTCAACATCTTTAGCATTTTCTAGACTCTAGATTAGTTAAAAGTTGTTAATTGAATCTTAGCGTCTCATTAATATCTGTACTTTCAGCTTCAATATTAAGAAACGTCACATTAGTCTAACATATGAAAAGGATAGGAAAATAACAGTAAGTTTTTGAAACTTATAAAGAAATTATGATATACATATCGATATGTTTATATTAAAGAAGTAGCTTTGAGATGTTTCTTATTTAAGGTCAAAACATTTGTAAAAGAAAATGATAAGTTAGAATAAGTGGCCCCACAGACCTAACATTGTCCAGCTCAAACCATCCAGGGATAATAAACTAGATAAAGAGCGAGTGCAAACCTTTTCGACTAGTAAAAATGGTTGCTGCATCGGAACGCTGCCCTCTAGTTTTTTACAACTGGCATCTCCAAGAATTACTTCCACAGCTTTACAATCTTCAATAGTAAACTCTTTCAAGGAGGGCCACTCTGAAATATGCTTTCCTTGGCAGAAACTTCTGAGTTTTGGCATGTTGTGAAGATACAAAAAGACAAGTTGAGGAATTACAATTTTGTTGGCTGCTTCTTCAGGTTTCTCCTCTTCTCTGGCAACAATATACTCCATTTCTCCACAACCACCGAGACCAAGATATTGGAGTCGTCCCAGACTTTTAGCCATAGACATTGTGAAAAGGTGTCTCAGACGTGGGCACTTCTCAATTGTCAAGGACTCCACACAGTGAAGCAGCCTCTTCCACATGAATGAAGGAATCACATTCATTAGGTTGGGACACTGCTTCACCTTCAGGACCTTTAGACGGCAAAAGGACTCCACAAGGATTTTATCGCTCCAAAGTTCTTCTTGTTGAACTCCCTTGATGTGTAGCTCTTCTAACTTTGGAAATGTAAGCTACAAATGTATAGAGATAAAGCGAAAATACCCAATTTTGCTTAGGGTCAAAGTATAAAAAACAGAGTAAAATTAACATGTGAGATAAATCAGGATAGAATACCTTCTCATCAAATAGAGGACGTAACCCATCACCAGCACAACTCGTTGAGCGGAAACTAATCAACTTCTCGAGGTCACCAAGCTTGAGTGTGCTTAAATGACGGAACTTCAAAGTCTCTATGATATTCCTTTTTCCTTCTTCCATCCCAATTATGCCCCGCAGGTTATTGCAACAGGAAACATCAAGCACCGCAAGTTTATCAAGAGTTTTGGCTGTGGCACTTGAGAAGAGATATGGCAAAGTATGACAACGCCTCATGTTCACTTCCATCAAACTAGGAAATGCCAAGGTTACTTTGCAGTCACTCTTCAAAATGTCTCTCAGCTTCGGTAGATCCAACAACTTCACTTTTTTTAATGGAGAGAGGACCGATTGCTTTTGCCTTTTCTCGGAGCTGAGACTTACCGGTTCAAATAATGCTTCCAAGGAGGGACACCCGACCACCTCAATTTCATTCAGGTTTTGCAAACTATCTATTGAATTCAATGGAAAAACATGTGACAATTTTTCACAAAGTCCAACAGTGAGGGATGCAAGTTTGCAAAAGGACTGTCCATGAAGTTGATCGGGCCATATCCTCTTTATTTCGCACATGGACAAAAGCTCCAATGCCTCCAAGCTTGGAAAATGAACCTGCATAAAAACATTGGTACAGAATTTTATCATGCCGAAAACTTGGGCGCATCTTTGGATTGAAAAACAAGTTAGTTTTCCCACCACAAACTGCTAAACTTTTGGTACATTATAATGGTCAAATTTCTTTGAAATGCTTCACTAACTAGCACTAGAAGAATGGTTAACAGAAAAATGCTGTAAATGCTTCCACACCTTTTCATTGAAGAAGACAGGCAAGGACAAGTCAGAGTTGATATGACCAAATGCTTGTTGTAAACCTGTATCAGTTATCATCCACTGTTGCTTTCCTTCGAATGAAGAGAACGTCATCATTTTGGGGCATCCAGATATCATCAGTTTTTTCAAGGATGGACACTGGATATAGTTTTTTCCATAAGAGAATGTCCTGAGATTTGGCAATTGCTCAAGAGACAAGGAGGTTAACAAGGGGAACTCTAAAATGTCAGTGGCCGCTGCTCCCTCCGATTCATCTTCTTGCACATCAATAATTTCCTCCATCAGTTTACACCTCACTATTTCTATTTCTCTTATTTGCTCGAGCGCTTTAGCCATGGAAGCAGAGAAAAGAAACCTTAGGTTCTCACAGTTTTGCACCTTCAGTGTCCTTAAGTTTTGGAAACACAATGTTCTTCGTGGATTTTTGTTCCATATATGACCCAAACTTGGTAAGTCACTCAAAATTAATTCTCTCAATCGTGACAGAATCTCGACTTCCCCACTGGTTGTTAGTCCTTCTAGGTCAAATACTCCTCGTATTAATTGACATCCTTCAATGGTTATGGCTTCCAAATTTTGCAGCTTTACTATCTGCAAAGGATGAATAAACCCACACCATCTCATAATAATGGTTGTAACTGGAAATACAAGTTGCATAAGGGAATTATCTCATACAATAGACTTAAAGATAATCGAAGAAAAAGAGTAGCAGTGACTTATGAATTTTAACTTATTCCTCTTTAAAACATATCAACTTTACACTTATCGTTTAGCTATTATGTGCTTGAACTTCATTGAATAGTAATAATAAGACCGAATTCTTAGTCCCTGAATTATTGTGGTTATCAGATTTACCATTACATTTTGTGCTCTCCACCTAAATTTCCGAAATTCATGGCATAGGCTCAATTGATTTTTCAGTCATTGACTATGATTTTATATAATAACTCAAAAGAATTATTTTCTACCAAATAGTCATGAAGTAAATTGACAAACAAAGAAAACTATACTTTTAATTGATTTGCAGGTGTAATTTGAGCCTGACATTTTATCCAAAGTACTGAAATAAATATATCTCTTATCAAAAGATTGAAAGTGCAAAGTTATTATCAGAACATTTTGTTGTTTCCATGCATAGCACTATAGATTGGCCTGCCCATGCCCACACATTTCGCTAATTAAAATGGTTCATCACTGTAAGATCCGTGGTTGGCCGGCCCACAAGCACCAATGAAGTGACCCCAATAGCACCTTATGAGCATCAAAGTCAATTTCATCAAAGGAATTATTCTACCTATTTAAGGACCTAAGATGCGCTTCCCTATCAAAGAGCTAACTTATATGGCAATTTTTATATTTGTAGCCAAGAAAATGAATTGCTTAGTTCAGCAAATGATTTAGTTGAGCATCATGCTTTTGCGGTTTGGCTCACATGATCAACATAATTTTTAAAAAATAATTTAAAAAAGGTTTTCTATTTTTTTTATACTGATAGAACAGTTCAACAGTTGTTAAATTAAAGCGATTGTACGCAAATAAATGTTAAATGGGTTTCTAATTAATATTTTCAAGCAATATTTTATTGCAAAAACGAAATTTAAGCATGTGCAGCATGCATATATTCTTCTAGTGGTATTAGAAAAGTGGTTATAAAAAAAGATTATGGTAGATTTGATCACCACAAAATGTCCGACAGCTTACATGAATTACAAAAAAAAAAAAGGAATTATCCCACTAACATCTCATTAATTTACCAAGGGTACGAAAACAATTTGGCTATCGAATACTATATTTGATTTTTCATCTGTAGTCACATAATAGTTCTATCATTTTACAAATAAGAGTATAGCGGAACTTTGTATCGAACCACAATTCCACAAAGGTTCATTCAGTGAATTAAAATCATTGAGGGACGAAAAAAGCAACTTAATCGCCTCAATTACTTTAATGCAATGTACCCACAATTAGAATAGGTTTTTGTTAGTTCTTTATTTCACTTTAATCAATCAGATATAGTAGAATTTTACATGTGTCCATTCATTAGTAAATAAAGGACATAAAAACTATATAGGTCGTATATACTTCCTTCAACTTACGAATATATCCATACAAGTTTGTGTATCAATATTCGGTTTTACCATTAAGCAATGATAAACTTCTAGATTATTTTAAAAAATCTATACATCATACGATGCTTCTTTAACTATGTTGATAACATAACACAAATAAGAGATGTAATTAACTAATATATGAATGCTTTTATGTATTCAAATTTCACATTGCAATTCCATCTTGCAGAATTAGATTGTTCTTTTACTTAATTATTTGTTAAAACAAAATCTCAATAATGATATATATATATATATATATATATATATATATAAATACATAAATATTCAGTTTTACCATTAAGCAATGATAAACTTCTAGATAATTTATAAAATCTATACATCATACATGCTTTGTTAAATATGTTGATAACATAACACAAATCAGAGATGTATTAACTAATGTATGAATGCTTTTATGTATTCAAATTTAACATAGCAATTCCATTGCAGAATTAGATTGTCGTTTTCCTTAATTATTTTTTAAAACAAAATCTCAATAACGACATAGACATATATATTCATATATGTGTGTGTTTGTATATATCAATCCAATTTTTCGATGTCCTGTTAAACTCTCACATGTCCATGCACAAAATCTCAAAAATAAATTACATACCTGTTGGCCGTCGAAGAAATTGACTGAATGGTGTACGGTTCTACAGAAGCTTGTCACCTCTGGCAAGTTTCGTAATGTCAAGCTACGCAAATTGCACGACATCACTTTGGTATCATCATCTATTTCATCTCCATCTTCATTCGCCTCAGCATCTGCAATAATTTGATGCATCTGGTGGCATCTGCTTATTCCAATCTCTTCGAGCTGCGATATTATTCTCTTCATGGACAAAGGAAACAAATGTTTGATTTCGCCACAGTTATCCACTTTCACAATCTTTAATTTACTGAAGGATTCTAGAGCAAGATAGCCACGACAAAGCTTCTCCAAGTTGTTCAGATTCTCGAGAAACAAAGACTCCAATCGAGGAAATGCATTGCACTGGACATTCTCTGTGGAGCGAACAACATACTGAAATGAGGGGCAATTTTGTACGTGAAGATGCTTCAATTCCTGAAATTCTTCGACGCACAAATCGTGAACGCTATGGATGCCATCTTGCAATCCATCCAAGTGGAGATCTTGCGTTTTCTGCAAACATTTATGCACCCACTCTTCAAACAGAAGATTGCCTGAATCCATCTTGAGCTTTAGAGTTCTGGATTCTTTTTCTTTGCTCGACCAATCCCAAACGTCCCCAATTTGGATTTTATGCTTGTTCAGTTTCGCAAATGGCAGGCCTCTTGAGAGATTGGCAGAATCAGGTATGGCAATAGACAGAGTGGTCAAATTTTTCATGTTCTTCAACTCAGCCAGGCTGGCATTGCTTCGAGGTGCTTCATCCTCGGCCTCCCACTGGTCAAAGCTGTCTTCCATATACAATTCTTCTATATTAACCAAGCTTCCAAGCACCCCGGGTTCGATAACCTTAAGTCCAATGCACCCAGTCAAGTCCAAAAATCTCAATTCCGTTAATTCACCTATTTCTTTGGGCAGTCGAGGGATTGCAGATTCGGAGAAATTTAGGAATTGCAAGCCTCTCAGCTTTCCAAGAACGGTCACATCCTCCAGATAGCAGTGTACAAGAGTCAGCGATTTGAGGTTCCCAAGGAATTCGATCGACGAAGGTAGAGAGGTGAAAGACAAACCAGTCAAGTCCAAGACTTGGAGCACCTCCATAGATTCAAAAAATGACTCTGGAATTTTCAGAGACGAATTATTTTCAGCTAATATAAGCATCCTCAAGTTTGGGCAGTCCAATTTTTCAGGAAGCCCATCAAGGCCGACCCAAATGAAGGACATGGCGGTGCATTTTCTGAGCTCATTCTTTGACCATTGTTTAAACCCAAAATCCTTGCTCCCGACCAAGGCGTACCAATCCGTGGAAGTAATAGAGATGGCCACGTCAATAAATATGTCATGCATTCTGAACCATTCCTCGTCATCGCTCTCTAGTAACAGAGAAGAGTCTTGCAGAGCATGTAGATCCGTAATCAACCTATCTCTAGCGTTTTCGATGGTGTTGCTGAATTTTCCAAATAAACCCAAACCCATGCAGTAGACAAGGGAATCCCTTATGTCAATTGTCCCAGAGACTAGAGCACAAACCAAGAACACTGATTTGATCCTCTCTTCTTTCAAGTCATTGTAACTTAGTTCCACTATTGATTTTACATCCGACGCATCTATATTGGTCGAAGCATTCCTCCATGCCGGCAAATCTCCGTGCTTCAACCTTTTTGCCAACGGAACAATCAAAAGTGGCAAGCCTCCACAATTCTTCACCACTCCATCTACCCACGGTTCAAACTCAGGATCGTTAACTTTGTACCCCACTGTCCTTTCAAAAAGTCTTCGGGCTTCTTCATGCTCTAACTCATTGAGTGAAAATTCTCGATCAGAGCCCATATGAGTGCGCAGAACATCTCGGTTTCTAGACGACAGCAATAGCTTGCAGCCTCTTACTTTATTATCATCACCGCAAGGGATACCAACTTCCTTCAAGTCTAGCTTCTCCGACAAATTATCTAAAACCATGAGAATGTTTTTCTGAGGACCACTCTCCAACCTCTCACGCAAACGATATGCTCTCCCCGGAGCAGATTTCTCATTCATTAGGTGCAGGCCAAGGGCGTCAGCAATTTCATCCTGGATTCTCTTTATATCTTGATTCCGTGACACATTTGCCTTGGCAACCAAATCGAATGGCTTCCGGTCTTTCTTAAATCGCGTTTCCACATCCTCCAAAAGCTTGGACTTGCCAACCCCACCTGGTCCCCACACCCCAACCACACTCACCTTGTCATCAACTATAGCCTTCATTACTTCCTCCATGATTTTGGCCCTGGACTCCTGGACATCTTCTTTGCTCTCAACAGGTCTTGCAAGGGAAGTGGGAGCAGGGACGATTCCTATCGGAGGATTCTCACGGTAGACCTTCTGGAAGCTACTATTTTGGCTTTCTTCACGGAGCTTCTGAATGACCGGAATCATCTTCTTCACCTCTCTGCCAATTGGATGGCGGACCACTGGGTTGGGCAGCCACCCACGGAAGCAAGCACTTTTGCACTTGCGCCCCGTTTTAACAGTTTATCTGCATTCTCAGTCTCCTCCTTCACACTCTTCAGCCAATTCTCAACATCCGTGTGTATACGTTTTCCACCATACAAGGCTTCGTCGACGGAGCTCTGAACCCTTTCCCTCGCAACCTCCAGCTCCCTGACTCCATTTTGGAGATCTTGGACGTAGCTCTTGTAGCACAGCACGTACCCAAATTGGCGTCCAATGGGAGCAAACAGGCGCTCAACAAGTTTCGAAACTAGGTTCCCTGCGGCGGACGTAGCAACTGCCTCGGCCATAAGGTCTTCTTTAAACCCAAGAATTTCCTCTTCTTCCTCCCTCTCTTTTGCTCTCCATACAAGTGCGAAGGAAACCGAAAAGAGAACAGAACCAAATCAGTTACAACAGTGAAACAAAACCAGATAGAGAGAGAGAGAGAGAGAGAGAGAGCGCCTTGAGTGTACGGAAGCAAGAGTGAGCACATAAAACAGAGACCGAGGAATATCAGCAAGAGCAACTTTTGGAACGTACAGTTACTTGGGAAAAAACTTGGTCGATGCGAGAAAATATTAAGGGCAACTACGATGCCACGTCATTTGTGCATTAACCAAACAGTGAGCGACAAGTGGCACTGTGGGGGCTCACTGTAAGATAATTGGAAAGTCTCCCTCCCGCCCTCCCTCCCTCCCTCCCGGTTCGGTGGGATCTCTCTCGTTTTCTCTCCCTCTGTCTGCAACTCTGTGGAACGACCGATCTGTCGATCTCCACCGCCGCTATGCTTCCTTGAGGCCTGCCTCGCCAAGCGACACGCCGTCGAAAAGGCCCTCAAGATCTCCACTTAAAAGAATGTTGTTAAGAAAGAAGAAGCAACACGTGATGTGTGAATTTTCACATGTAATGTTTGTATGCTTTCAAGGGATGTAATGTGTCCCACAAGTGAAAAGTCAAAATGTTTTTCATCCTGTCCAATCATAATAAACTAGAAAATGAACAAACCCAGATGGGCTTTTTGGTAATATACCGAAATCTTGTTGACCAAAAGACCGCCGCAACGATTCCCAGGGGCTAATGTAGGCTTTGAGGATATTTTCTTAGCCCCCTTTGTAATTGGACCGCGTGGCCACACAGATCGAAGTGAGAAAAGGAGCATATAAGAACGACGAGGGACACAACACAAGACAACACATCAATCACGTGGTTCGCTTCTGTCCCACCTTGCCCAGATCAATAATGGCAAGTGACCATACAAGTAGAACAAAGACAAAACAAAACAGAGGCAACAATACTGGTGAGTCCTGGAGATGGGTCCCCGTGAAGTTGAACCGACACCTTTTCCGCAACCCCTTCTCATCATCTATTGTTAGACTAGGATTGGACATGTTTTGACTAAGAAGCAATCATTCACATGAGCTCGCCATAAGATTTTCCCCACTTTTTCTTCTCTCTTACAATTGGGTGGAATCAGATTAACATTTCTTTTTCTAAGCTGCGATTCATACAAGAAAAAAAAAATCATCTAAAGGGCCAAAGTAATAATTCCTTCGTCGCCATGTGCATCTTCTCATGCTCGTGTGAACATGGGGGTTTTAGTTTATTTACATGTATCCCAATGAGCCGTTTATCTAATCATTGTCATTGATGTTCGATCCCACAAAAAAGAAGAAATATTCGTAAAAGTGATTTTTTATGATTCAATGAATAATCAAACATATATTCGTATTCATATTCATAACCAAACTCCAAATGTATATTCTTTTGAATATTGATAGTCAGAATCATTTACAACTTTTTCTCAATATATTTCAAAGCTTAAAACATTTTTTTTCATTTTCATGATTTCGCAAGAAAGCAATAACTACTTTTTAAAAAGATAGTGAGCAAACAACATTTGATAGCTGGTACTTGTTTCGATGTTAGTATTATCCACCACTTGTTTTGATAGCTAGTGCTCCTTAGAGCTTAGATGATTCCGTGTCACCCATAAATTGAAAGATAATTTCTTTAAAGAGGCCAGATATGACTGTGAGAAATCTCAAAATTTTGATATTGTGGCTTTATTTTCAATTAAATAAATAAGATTGGGCTATTTTTATCTCCAATTTGGCTTGGTACTAATATTTTCTTGTCAATTGACCAAAGCAAATAAAAAAACATTGACCAAAATAACTTTCTATGTTCGGAAACAAGGCCAATTACCAATTCACCCTTTTTTTTTCTAGTCTCGTCTTCTTTCACTTTCTATGTTTATCGTTAATTGACTAAAATATCCTCCTATGTTTGAAAATCTGCTGATCACTTTCACAATAAATGAGTTTCACTTAAATCATTTGAATGCTTAGTGTAATCATTTCCCTTAAATCTGAAAAAAAAAAATCGCTTGAAAATAGGCAATACAAACCAAACTATGGCCCACTGAAGATTTTGCCTTTCGTTATTTGGCATTAGTAGATACATTTCGAGCGATCCTTTATTGAGGGCACACACATATAAGGTTAAAAAAAAAAAAAAAAGGTTCCACGCCGGACATTTGCGGTAAATAGAAGTGTTCAGTGATTCACAAAACAGGATGTCATGTTTCAAGTGGGAAATCGACAAAATCCCACGCAACATACTTGGAGTGAAGGGGGTCGGAGTAATTGATTGTACCTTGTTAACTCACAATAAGTTTAATAAAAGAGGCGCGTGCTTATTACTAGGAAAGAGAGTCAACCAAAAAGAGTGGATCATGTTCATGGCCAAAATGGGATGGCTTGATGACATCCAAAATAATTGTAGGTTATCAACTCGTGACGCCCGAAAATTTGGCCCTCGGGGTGGGACCAAATTCAATAAAATAGATTTTTATTGAATTCCTAATGGTATGAAATTTCGAATCGCCAGGACGAAAGTGACAAATTTTGGACGATTCCGAAATGTCGTTCGATTTCGATTGGGTATCGAAATCATGGTCACCGCGACTTAGGATTTTAATCCTCGTGCCTAACCATTTTTCCGGACCGAACCTAGCCCGTGAGAATCCAATTTCGATCCCGATCGGTTGAGCCAAAAATTGCTTCCTCCCGATTTATGAAATTACCGTTTTGCCCTTGGATATTATACACAAAATGACAAAAACATTTATTAGATGAGACTTGTGGGCCCCACCTTATCCTCGGTCAAAACCCGATCAACTCTCTCTCCTCCCTCTTCTCTCTCTCTCTCTCTCCCACGTCTACCCCCTTTTACCGATGCACGAGCCTCTCTTCGTCCCTCTCATTTCTTCATTTGCAGCGACAACTTTAGCCACTTCAAGCTTCCACGATAAACTAAGACACATATAGAACCCCCTCGACGCCACCGGACCACCGCTGCACCGCCATAACCGCCGGAAAGTCGACGGCAAGAACCCTTCCCGAGTTGCTCTGTTTTCCGCCGAGCCGCAGTTGCAGAGCCGGGTGCAATGCCCCCGAGCCGCCACCGCCTCAACAACCACCACCTCGGCCTCCGGCCACCTCCTCGACCTCATCCGACTTTGCTCCGCCGCTGCAGTCGCCGCGAAGCCGCCGGAAAGGCCGGGAACAGCCCGAACCCCGACCCGCCCTGTTTTGCGTCAAAGGAGTTGCTCGAGCCGCTCCGCCACCGAAACCGCTTCCGACCACCACCCATCCCCGCATCATCTTCCCTCAACCACCGGATACCATCCCACCGCCGTGAGCCGCCGTGGAAGTCGTCGGACAGCCCGACGAGCACCTGCACCTCGGACCCTGTTCGCGCGCCTCGTTTCGCGCCGGTTCGTCCACCGGCTGTTTCGCCGCCTCCACCCAGCTCCACCGGTCGCTGACCACCCCAAGCGACCGCCTTCGACCTCTAGTTGTTCCCCAAGGCCGCCGGCAACCGATCGCCACCCGGAGAGCCCCGAATCGCCCCGACCAGCTGCTCGTTTTGTTCCCCTTCTGTTTTGCCGTTGCAGCCCTGGTTAGTTGCTGCCGGCACTGCCCGCCGCCTCCGCCGCCCCAGCCTTGTCCCGAAGGTCGCCCTTGACCCGTAGGTGATCCCCCTAGCCTTCCCCGGCCTCGCTCAGCCCATGAGGTCGAGTTTCCCCTCAACTCAGCCCGGTTTTCCTTGTTTTTAATCGTGATTCTATTTTTCTAGCCTCCCGCCAACCCCGTTCGCCCCAAAAACCGAGCCGCCGAGAAACCGAATTGTTGCCGTCGCCACGAGCTCGTCACTATTTTCGGCGTGAACAGTGTCGCCGGAACAAGGCTCGTCGGACAACAATGTTTCCGGCGTGAATAGTGTTTTCCGGCGTGAATAGTGATTTTTGGCCTCGGCCTCGAAAATCATGCCCGACCCGACCTCGTCCGCCGTTGTTGGTGAGTTGACCATAATCCTTGGTTAGGGCGCTAATTGCGCCTAGGATTAGTTAGCTAATCGGTAGGGTGTTTAGGTAGATTTGATTATGGTCGGATTAGTTAGAAACCCGGTTTACGGTAAATGGCCATAATCGATTAAATTAGAATTTTCTGTGGCTAATTGGTTGCTAGACTTTATTGATTGCGGTGATTTGATCGCGAGCGAGCGATAGGTTAAGGACGAGCGATCGATTGGCGATTTATAAATCAAACCGGCTAATTAATGACTATGGTATGAAATTGAGCCTTTATGTGGCCTAAGCGAATTGGCTTATTCGCGTTAAATTGATGATTTGTTTGGGGCGGTTCGCCTCATTGGAAGTGCTCATCGATTGCAGTGGTTTGATTTATTCGTAATTTGATTGAGGTTTTGACATATTTCATCGTCCGTGTCAAACGCGAGACTAGATGTGAATTGTGCATTCATATGACCGTGTGCAAGATCAAAGATATGTTTTAGCATGAAAATGGCCTTGGGCCGAGTCGTTGAGCACGTTTGTGTGAGCATCCGGCCTAAATTAAAGAGAATGAATTGATTGATGTGTCGGTCGTCTTGTATGGTCATATAAAAGAACGATGATGGGTTTTTCCTGGCAAGTTCGTGCTGTACACTGAGTACACACCGTACCATTTTTATGGGACCACACGACTTGCCGAAGCACGATAATTCATGCCCTATATGGTACGTAATACATCGCTTATAGTAGCCGTTGCCAAGAGGGAAAAGGAACGTAGCCCGGTCCTGCCGGAAGAATGCGGGATCGTATTAATTGTGAGAGTCGATCACGCCGATAGCGTGGATCCTCGTCACCGTGGCGCCGAGAGCGCGATCATCGTTAATAAATGGACTTATGTGGTGTCCAGGTGCATACTTGTGAGTGTGATGCTTTGTTCGGGATGGTTGTCCGATATGATTGTTGGGTCGAGTCAAGCATTGCATTAGGTGTGGCTTAAAAAGTTGGTAAGTGCTCATGTGGAAGATTATTATTTTGTGATGTGCTTCTTTGGATATATGTTTATGTTGTTGTTTTGTGATCCTCGTGTTAGGATGTTATGGGTGAATCGGTGTCCTAACCGAGTTTAGGCTTGATTCACCGAGATTTATATCTCACCCCGTCGTGGGTTAATATTTTCGGACCCCAAGTTTTAAGCATGCCTCTAAGACGTCAGCGGCCCCAATGGACATGGATACATCCATTGAGGAGTTCCCAGTAGGTCCAGACAGTATATATTAGAAAAGGGACCCTTTGTTTAGGTAGATGAAGGGGGACCATACTTGGAAGCCCCACGGATATGAGGCTTGGTATTATCGTTACGGGATATGACCACGGGGCCATTGAAGCCCTCCGAGGTACCGAGGGACGAAATTCTGCTTGGTGTCACCCCGCTCCAAGTGGAAGATGACCTAGAGCACTCAGTAGCGAGAATCTAGGAACATTCCGGAGAAGTCCCTAGTGATCGAAGAAGAGATAGAAGTTATTGAGATATCTACTTGAGAGGAAGAGGATGCGGAAGACTTGTTGGAGACAAACCTTGTTAGTCCGTCGGAGTACGACCCCGACGAAGATGAGGAGAGATCCGATGGTAGCGACCGACTAGTAGTTGTAGAATAGGTAGGGCTCAATTTTGGAGGTCCTCTTAGAATAGAGGCGTAGGGGAAGAACTTGGAGGATTATCTTTTTGTTTAGTCCCTCGGTCCCCTTTGACCCTTGCTCCGGGTTGTCTCAGTAAATAACCGTTGGTGTTTTTGTATTATAAGGTTGTCTTTCGTCCCATGTCATTTTTGTTAATTGAATGGAGTTGTTTTTGCTTCCCCTTGTGCTTTTCATTTGCGTTAAATTTTGAATCATTCTAGTAAGGCCGTTGGATCCTGGGAATCTTTTATGAGAACGGTCGTGGTGGGATGTTATCGAGTCCGAAGGGTTCGGGGCGTGACAACCTCCACCCCTCATAATTATGCGTTATAATTCAATTAATGCTTTATATTATTGGCAAAATTCAACATTCTATTATTGGTCGTGTTAAGAAAGGGACATGTATCTTTTTAATTCATAAGATTTAACGGAAGCTAAAAGTTCTAAAATCCAGATTTTTATCAAAAAAAATTAGTAGATGGTCATATCATCGCTCTTCTATCCTTTTTCTTTTGAGTTCGAGTATCATTACTCATTAGTGATTATGAAGCTCCCACAAGACACCACAAAACCCTAAATTGTTACCTGATATTTTACTTTAACATATTAGGTTCTTTTTTTCCCAATTCTTACGATAGAATAGAATGTGAAAAAGTAACATTTATCACATTGAAATGTTTATCATTTATTCTTTAATCACTTGTCCCGTGAGGTTGTAAGTTAGATGGAGCCTCAACAAGTTGGGCCCTATATGGTTAGATAATGTACTCATGTGCTAAACATAATAAAATACAAGCATCAAGTCAAGAAGACATTCTGACCCAAAAAAAAAAAAAAGAAGTCAAGAAGACATAAAAGATGGTACAATTTATGTTTTTCTCTTTTGTTATCAAATCGAGAAATTTTGGTTCGCATGTGTTCTCCATCTCTCCCTCCAATACCCTATGAATATAATCTACATATACACTTGCACTTTCATTTTTGGTAATTTTTTCACCCACTTTGTTTCTTCTTCCTTGGTTTTTTTAAACGGTAAAATCAATACGACCAAATTATGAAACAAATACGATGAAAGTTGAAACAAGTGATGATAACATACGAAAAAATGACACACATACCAGGAGTGGCTTCACTACAACGATGCAAGATGAACTGAGATTTCTTGACTTCAATGTTGACTTGTCTGAAGATGGATGAAGGGCAATGCAGGCCAGAACCGGTCTTGATAACCAGTGCACATATCAGCTTGACACAAAAGTGGACACCATGGGGGAAGAGTACAGCAGGGAACTAAAAATTCAAAGAAGAGAATTGTAATCCAGGAAGATGTTTCAATACCTTCAGTTTCGACTCGGAATGGCTAGAAGGTGAAGGGATTCTTTTATGAGTTCTGGCAACAAATACTATGCCCAACTTGTTGGACTCGCTATGTGCTGCTACAAAAATCAAGAAACACAAATACCTAGTTCAAACAACTTGCAAATAAGAAATTCATTCACAATTAGCAATTACCCACGTTCAAACAACTTGCAAATAAGAAATTCATTCACAATTAGCAACCAAGACAAATACCCACGTTCAAACAACTTGCAGATAAGAAATTCATTAGTTGAGAAATAGTGTGTAATATTAGAGGGAAATGACGAAGAGGGTCAAAGATGGCAAAATATCTCTATCCCCCAAGAAATTTTCAATCAAAGCCCAGACAGAATTCCGACTTGTTGATGGCGACGTCTTTATTTCTTTCTTCATTCACAAATAAATTAATGCCGAGGTAGCAAATCGGTCTTTTGCTGATACACATTCTCAAATAATTGGTCTTTTGCTGAACGATGTTTTAATCGAAACTTATCTTCGGCCAAAACAGAACAATACCCATGTTAGATCCAGGTTGTTCATAGTGGAAAGTTATTTTCAGATGATGCTACGCTTTCAAAGGCCACGTAACCATCTCCTTTACCGGCTACTTTTGCAAGATGTTGGATACTATGCTTTGAATTATTTTCCTCAACTCAACCAAAAGGCATTATTCTCTAATGATTAGACATAGTCAAAATTATGGTAGGGTGTAGTCCCATAGACTAGTTTTCCTCGAACCCTTCCCATCTAACAAGGACGAGTTTCAACTGATTTGCCCTTCTCGTCTACAAAACCTAATTGTAAGGGCATAACTTCTTCATCGTCATTTACATTTTCTTATACTAGTGTGCAATATAAAATAATTTCATTTGTTCATTACTTCGTGTTTAAAAATATATAGCTAATGTATGGCTCATTGTTAAGAAGCTTCCGCTATTGTTATAATTGATAACAAGCTTATTTTATTTGAACGTATGGACCATGTGAAACTTCTCTTAGTTAATTTGGCCCTTCCCCTAGAAATAAATCTCACTCTATCATTTGAATGCCGGTATGCTTACTTCCCTTAAATAAAATAAAGAAAATCGTCAAAGACAGTAATAAAAACCAATTTATGACCCACTGACCATTTTACCTTTTTTTTTTTTTAGGCACGAGGACACATTTTGAAACCTTCCTTTATTGGGTGCATATGACATGAAAAAAAGTTCCCCATATGCCATTTCGGATAAAAAGGGTATTCGATGATTCTCAAAAGAGGTCGTGTATGAATTGGCAATGGTCGTTCCAGTTTAGTTGATTCACACGTGAGGGGGGAAATATCTGGTGCACATGTGAGAAGGAAATAAAGAAAATCTCACATTAGATATTGGAAGTGATAAAGGATCGGAATAATTGGTAATATTCCTTGCCCAGGAGGGCAGGCGAGGGTCGCGACCCCTTGACTTCGGCCGCAAGTGGTTTGCGGCCCTCCCCCAAAGGACCCGCGGGATCGCCGGCCCCCGCTGGCAACCCGGCCCTGATTTGGCAGGAGCCGCTGGCCTTAAAGTCAGAAAACCAAAAAGCCAAAAAAAAAAAACAAGGAGCAATAATGATCCTTTTGACAATTTCCCCTGAATAATGAGCAATGACCAAAGAATTCCCCTTTCTCTCGCTTAGACATGGTGTCATCATAACAATCAGAAGAGGAAATGGGACTTGACCTTATCGGATCACTTGGTCAACTCGGCAGCACGGTGTGCTGGCAGTTGCCCGCAAGTTATACTGATATTATAAAATATCAACTAAAGCTTAGATAAAAATTATTATCCTTCGCATGTAAAATGATGCGTTCTTAATAAATGATTTTTAATTCTTTCACGTGCTCAATTAAATCACTTGCTGGATTTACATGTCTCATGTACTTTAGCGAAACTCAACAAACGCATGCTCTACATTTAACTATTAGATGAGTGCTGCATAGTACATGCTATTTAACACCGACACGCGCGTGTGAACAATCACAAGCGAGAGGACTCTTTGGCAAAAATGATCAATATCCCATGTCAAATGTGACAAATTCGTACCACGTTTTAGGTTATGTAGTTAACAATTTAAGAAAATGCGGACAAGGGCGACAATTTAAACATGTAAAATTTTGGAAATTGGAGAATTTGTGTTCATGGTTCCTCAAAATTGAACAAATCCACAGCATTATCATCGGCGGGAGAACGTGGAAAAAACTTTAATTTCTCGAAACACTTTTAAAGTGCACATAATATCAGTATTCATAAGAGAAAAATGGACAATAATATGTCTTCATTATGTAAGAAAGCTATCATAAAGCTCTCTTAAATAAAACTCGTGCGCCAGAATTGAAAGAAGATGGAACCTCGAGCGCTTTTATGTTTTCACTTTATTCAATGTCGTTCATATACTTAAACCATTTATGACCGGGTGGCATGTCGACGTGTACTTAGCTCAACAATTCAATTGTTAGAATAACTAAATACCAAATCCCCTCTCTTTCTCTCTTTTCCTGGACCGGGTGGCCACTCAAATCAAAGTGGAGGATATTTAGGGATTGTGAGGACAGAAATTCATCACTTGGTCATTGTCCAACTTGTCCAGACAAATAATTGCGAGTGACCATCGGGCGAAAGCCAGGATGAAGCAGATGTGCAATTATTTACTTCAACCCACATTTTCTGACCAAGACTCGCAAACACAAACCCTTCCTCCTCCTCTAGACGGCAAAGATATTTTCTTAATTCTCTTTGGTGATTGGACCACGTGGCCAACGTAAATCAAAGTGGAGGATGGAGACTCGCGTGTAATTTATCGAAGAGGAAACAGGACTTGACCTCAGCGAACACACAGTGTAATTTATCAGATTCGAATGTGGAAAAAGACCTTAATTTCTCGAAACACTTTGGAAATATATGTAAAACCATAACTCATAAGAGAAGAACGGACAACAGTACACCCCCGGTATATAAGAAGCTCTTAGAAAGCTTTTTAAATTAAACTCGTGCACCAATATTTAGAGAAAATGGAACCATTGGTTCTTGGACTTCTTTTAATTTGTTCAAAATCATCCATATGCTCTTTCTTTTTAAAAGAGCATCTCGGTAACTTATGGTGATCATTATAACTTGGCAACTGAATCTCTTCCTCTAAATTCGTAAGAATACACTCCCCTCCTAGACTTGAAGGATATTTTTGTAGCTGGACCACATGGCCACTCATTTAGATCAAAGTGGAGGATATTTACAAATTGGATTGACAGAATTGATCGATTGGTTATTGTCCAACTTGTCCACACAAGTAATTGCAAGTGGCCATTGGACGAAGACAGGATGAACCAGATGTGCAATAATTTTCTCCAACACTCATTTTCTGACCAAGACCAGCAAAACAAATCAAAGAGGAGGATAAATTCAGAAATGATGAGGACGGAACTCATCGCAGTGCTTCTGTCCAACTTTTCCAGAATAAATAATTGCAATTGACCAAGACTTTTCATTTTTTATAGATGTGTTGACAGAGACTAATGTTTCTTTTTCCAAGCTACGATTCGTGCACCGTAAAACAAGATAATTTATTAATTACATTTTGAAGCATTCTTTTTTTAATGCTCATTTAACGCGAAAATAAATGTCAAATCTAACATTTGAGATAAAAAGAGCTATTCAATGATTCTCGAAAAAGGAGGTCCTATATCAAATGCCAATGGTTGGCCCTGGTTTCATAGTCACACGTAAGAGAGAATATCTAGCGCACGCATGTAAAAGTGGAAAATAAGATAATCTCAGCATTGTGAATTTATATTATTTTTTTTCATATTAATTAGATAATACAAGATCTTACTATTAGCTGTTTAAATATAAATTGTCATGCTTCATAAGATTAAATGAAAGCTAAAGCCTCTGGACCGCACATAGCTAGCTTCTTCTAGGAACTCTTGGTCCTTCAGCTTTAAAGTACCCCATTAAACATCCGGATTGAATATTCCGTTGAGATTTTTTCTACCTCACGCGAAAAGACAAAGGACAAATAGAAACTAAAGTAATCTGATAGGACTAGTTGTTGTCTCCCCAGTTAGCACGATTTCAAGTATAATTTCTAGAAATTCATCTTAAATAGATGTTGTTCTTTAATAGCCACGTAATCATCTTCTTTACTAGCAAACTTCTTTGTAAGATGTTGATTTTGACCAAAAAAGAAAAAACACTAGATAGCACGGCCATCATAGTAATATTGTTACCGGCAATAACATATCCCCCGTGATCCTTGAAAGTGGAGCATAAACTTAGGAAGTTCGTTTTTTTTTAAATTATTGAGACATGTCAATTATCCAACCTCCTCCACTCTTTTAGATATAAATTATCTAATGAAGCCCTCAGTTGCTTTTACTCCTCCCTATGAAGAGAAATGGGCATTTAGACCATTTAAGCGCAAAACTCTGAATTACATGATGCATTCTAAAATGGTAACGTCCAACATAATGTTGTCATTAAGATAAAACAAAGCAGTCTTGATCAGGAATGATGAAACCGAATCGATACAAAATCTATTTGCTTATGATTTTATTGGTAGAGGAAATTGTTGGGAAAATTGTCAAAAAAGTCATAAACCTATTACACTTTTGCCAATTCAGTCATAAACCTATTACACTTTTGCCAATTCAGTCCTAAATCTTTTAAATTTGCCGATTCAGTCCTAAACCTTTTGCATTTGTGCCGATTCAGTCCTAAGCTACGATGCGCACGCGATAAAATAAAATCGTTTATTAATTACTCTACGGTCGAAAATTTCTAGCTATATTATTATAGATTTCAAAGCCTATTTTATAGGACCGTGTGGACTCATGTGAAGCTTATGTTAGTTGATTTGGCTATTTTCACAAGAAATTTACTTCACGTGAATCATATGAGTGCTTAGTGTGATCACTTCCCTTAGATCAAAGACCCCCCCAAAAAAAAAGGCTTGAAAGTCGGCAATACAAACCAATCTACGGTCCACCGAGGATTTTGCTTTTCTTTTTTCTATGGAATTGTAAGTGTGCTTAGTGTGGTCACTTCCCTTAGTAAGTTCTAAGTGTATTTTGATGCGCTCCTTTATTGAGTGCACAAACGAGGTGAGAAAGTGCCATATCTGAAATTTGATTTAAAAAAGAAGTATTCAATGATTTTTAAAAGAGGAGGTCATGTATCAAGTGGCAACGGGTGGCCCTGGTTTGGTACTCACACTTAAGAGAGAGTATCTTGTGCACATGTAAAGCAAAAAATAAAGAAAATCTCGTACTAGACATTTGGAGCGCAAAGGATCGGCGCAATCGATAAAGCCTTATTAACCCAAAATTTTTGAAAAGGAATTGTATCTTTACTTAATGTTCATTTAACATTCAAGTTCTTACACAAACATAACATCTTCCAATGCGTTCATTTTACGGCTAGAGAAGCAAAGATAGTAAAGAGGAACATGATTTCGTGTTCTTAACGTCGTTGAATTTAGAGGAGAGAAGGGACCAAAGATACAAAGAAGAAACAATGTTAGTGAAAATCCAAAATCGAATGTCAGAAAGATATGAAATGATTAAAATTGGGTTGTCTTGTAAGGCCATGCTTGTCAGTTCAATCGCGTTTGGATTTGATGCCGTCTTGGACAAGTCTGAGAGAGAATGGTGGTGGACGACTGACTTTTCACGTCTAAATTGCGAATAAAATTCAAGTCTGGCGGCTTCTAGATTCTCTGAGTTGTCCAAAGTTCTAACTTGTCAATTTGATGGTCTCTCGTCTAATTTGATCTTTTGGAGACGCCTTTTTTCCTCCATCACTGTATTTATAAGATTTTTCAAAACGCTTCAAGTTTTTGCGATGAAAAAGTATTTTTTTTCACAGCACTGGACAAAGCTGGCACAAAATTTCTAAGTTTTTTCTTTTTCGGGAGCCACAACTTTTTTGCAGTGAAAAAGTATTTTTTTACAACACTGAACAAACCTGACATAGAATTACTAAGGTTATTGAGCGTCTTTTGCTCCATAGTAAATGTAGCTATTCTTTTTTTCTTTTGGTCGGAATGTACCTATTCTGACGATGGATACTTTTGATTTGTTGATTGCTTCAAGTTGTTATCTCACGCTGGTACAATTGCAAAATTTTCTATTAAATATGCTTAATATGCCCCTTCTAAGTTGTTAAGTAATCCATTTTAAAAAAACTTAAGATAACTTATTTATGACACACAGGATAAGGGTTAAATATGAGTTCTTAACCTATTTTGTCATCTCTATATATCATCAACCAAAGTAGATGGTTAAATGTTAGTTTTTTTTTTTTTTTCAAGAGTTCTTAAAAGATAAGCCCAAAAGCGGACCATCATAACATAGGGATCGGCCCGGGTTGGAGGTGTGTGTGTGTGTGGTTTGATAACCAAGAAGAAGGAAGAGTGTATGTGCGGGTAAAGGCTTTTGCTACGAAATCTGCCACTTGATTTTCGGATCTGCTGCAATTGGCCACCGACAGCTTCTTAAACTGAGGTCGACGGACTTGGCTTTCCAGAATAATTGGTTCCACCTCCCACGGCACTTCATCAATTTCGAACAAAGCATTCACGGGGAAACCAAGTGCAATTGCTCTTCGCTTCTAGATCTGAAATGCTTCAATGCCTCAACTATCGCCTAAGCCTGGGCTTGAATTGGTGACGAAACTTTGATTTTTTTAAAAGAGGAGGTCATGTATCAATTGGCAATGGTTGGCCTTGGTTTGGTACTCACACTTAAGAAAGAATAGGGACATGATGTCGAGCATCAGACGGCCGTGGCCCGTCATCCGTCATCGAGGAGTGGATTTGTGGTGAGCAAAGTAGGGTTCGTTGTGTTCTGATGTGGGGCAATTTGCCCCAGATACGAACACAAGGAAAAAAAAATCAAACGCCGCGGTTTTTAATTTTCGGCATCCATGTCAAGATCGGACCGGCCACGTAGGACGGCCTGCGCTGACTAAGAATCTATGTAAGCATTTTTTTTTTTTTACATTAATTGAAAGGTTTAGGACCGAATTGGCAAAAAATGAAAATATTTAGGATTGAATTGGCAAAAGCAGAAAAGGTTTATAACTGAATCGGTAAAATTAAAATGTTTAGGACTGAATTGGTAAAAGTGCAATAGGTTTAGAACTTTTTGACAATTTTCCTAGAAAGAATATCTAGGGCACATGTAAAGCAGAAAATAAGGAAAATATCATACTATAAATGTGGACGGCGAAGGATCGGAGCAATCCATAAAGCCTTATCAGCCCATAATTTTTGAAAAGGAAGTGCATGTTTACTTAATGTTCATTTAAGATTCGAGTTGTTACACAAGCATAAGATCTTCCAATGCATCCATTTTATCCTTTTCCAGAATTTACATGGACATAGCACTCCGTAGATAGCTACAGCCAATTTACCTTTACAGCTAGAGAAGCAAAGATAGTAAATAGGAACATGATTTCGTATTCTTAATGTCGTCGAATTTAGAGGAGAGAAGGGACCAAAGATATAAAGAAGAAACAATGTCAGTGAAAATCCAAAACCGAATGTCAAGAGATATCAAATGACTAAAACTGGCTAGTCTAGTAGGGCCATGCTTGTCAGTTCAATGACATTTGCATCGGATATCGTCTTTGAAAAGTCTATGAGAGAATAGTGGTGGTGGACGACTGACTTGTCACGTCTGGTTTGTTTTCTTTGCCTGCTGCTAATAAAATTCAAGTTCGATGGCTTTTAGATTCTCTGAATTGTTCAAAGTTCTAACTCGTCAATTTGGTTGTCTCTCTCCGATAAAAAAAAAAATGGTTGTCTCTCGTCTAATTTGATCTTTTTAGGACTTTTCAAGACGCCTTTTTTTCCCTCCCTCGCCTTATTTATTAGATTTTTCAAAACGCCTCAATTTTTGCAATGAAAAAGTTTTTTTCTCAAAGCACTGGACAAAGCCGGTACAAAATTACCAGGTTATTGAGCGCCTTTTAATGTACCTATTCTGATTATTGGATACTTTTGATTGGTTGATTGCTTCAAGTTATTATCTCACGTTAGTACAATCACAAATTTTTTGGCAAAATTACACTTTTAGTGTCAAAAGTTACGCATCGAAAATTACTTTAGTCAAAAAGTTTCAAACGGATACTTTTAGTGCCAAGATTTTTTGAAAAAACGATCGGTTTAGTGCTAAATCCGATTTGATCCACCGAAAAGCCGACGTGGCATTATTTTATTATTATTTGAAGCTGACGTGGCACCGTGCGAGGTCCACTCAGCATTTAAAAAAGGTAAAAATTTTAAAAATAAATATAAAAACTTAATTAATTTACAAAAATTAAAAAAATACAAATTGTTTTTTCAAAATAATTTGAAATATTAGGTTAAAAATTGACAAAAACAAAGTAAAAACTCAGAAAAAAAAAAAGTTTACAGGCGGCGAGGTCTCCCTGGACAATATGTTTTTTTAATTTTAAGGTTTTTTTAAATTTTTTTGCTTATTTTTAATTTTATTTCAAATAAAATTTGTATTTTAAATGAATATAATTTTTAGCTAACTTATAAATTTGAATTTATTTTATTTTATTTATTTTAAAGTGCAGAAGTCCATGTGGCAGCCACGTGGATTTATTTATTTTTTTAAATATCATTTTTCATTAAAAAATAATTATTAACGACACGTGGCAATTTTGATTGAAAATTCTCATTTGGAGGCACCAAAGCGGTCCTTTTGTCTCCGACTTGTCACTAAAGTGATCTTTTTGAAACTTTTAAGACTAATGTGATCTCCGTACATAACTTTTGGTACCAAAAAGTGTACTTTTGTCCAAAATTTTCTATTAAATATGCTTAATAGGCCTATTTTAAATCCTTAAGTAACTCATTTATGACTCACTTAAGATTTTTTTAAAAAAACTTAAGATAAATTATTATGACCCACATCAATCAATATGGGTTAAAATATGAATTGTAGACCCACTTTGTCATCTCTATATACCACCAACCAGAGGAGATGGTTAATTCACAGCTGCTAGTTGTCATTTTCCACTTTAAGCCCCCTCACATACCTTCAAGCATTTGCGAAGTGTAGCACCAATGATTATTTTTTGAAGGACATAATTGCACTCTTAAAAGAGAGACCAACTTCCACAATTTTCCCTTAATAAGTATAGACATAGATATTATATTATCTTCCTTTGCGAGGATAAAAAGAAACACTTTGAAATTCAATTTTAATATTAATTTAAGACTGGATCAATGGGCAGATCAATCTAGAATCGGGTCCAAATATTCAAGCACCATGCTCAATATAACAAGATAGAGAAGGCCTAGTTGTGGGGACTGGGCTCAAGGAGGAAACCGCAGATCTAGTCTAATTCATTTGCACTTCGGTTTGGTCCAATTGAATTGGGTCTTTCTTTCCATAAAAGTTCTCTATGCCTAACTTCCCGACAAGAATTCTCATCTTAAGGCTTACCCATTTAAATCCTTTCATTGAGCCCAAATTGGACCTACAACGCACGCGTGCTAACCATTCTATTTCTCTGTTTTTATTCCAAACCTGTTCTAAAAATAGGTTTGGAACAGAAATTGCGTTTAGTAATGCAATTCTATTTTTCTATTTCTGGAACAAATTTTTGTTTTAGAAATAGATTTAAAAGAAAAATGAGAAGTTGAAAATTGTAGCTTCTTTGTACCAAAAACAGCTATGAGAAATAATCTACCAAAACCCTTCGCTTTTTTTTCAAGCCCTCGTCTCACTCTCTCTGTCCCCTTTCTTTTATCGGTTGTCACCCTCCGCCAACCTCCGCCGGTTGCCGACTCCCTAGTCGCCACTGTAATCACATCTCGTTGCCACCACCATTGGCCATTGACGCCAACCGCCGTGACCACTGTTGGCCATCACCACGGCTAACCCCTCGCCCATTGTCACCCACCACCGACCTCCACCTCCCGTTGCCAACCATTGCCCTCCACCGCCCATTGCTTTGTGACCACCGCCGGCCTCCAAGGACCCTCGCCCGCCAACTATCGCTCGCCGCCGACCTCCGTTACCCCCGCCGCCCACCGCCGCAACCATTGTCGGCCGCCGGCCACCGTTACCTTGTGCATCACGGCAGCCGCCGCCACCCACCGCCAACCCCGCCATTGCCAACCGTTGCCGGTTCTTTGCCAACCTCTACCCATCGCCTCCGCTAAAGAAAAAAATAAATAATAATTTTTTATTTTTAAATAGTAAATAATATTTTCTAATAATAAAAAATATTTTTCTAAAGGAATTTAAAAAATTAAAAATGAAGTATATTTTTTTTGTAGAAGATTTTGTGTTAATAATATTCTAGAAGTAGAAATTTTCAACCATCATCAAATGAACTTCTATTCTAGGAATAGAAATTTTATGTTGATATCAAACACATTTGATTGCTCAAAAACTCATCCGAAACTAGAAATAGAAAAATCTATTTTTGGCTGGAAATTGATTTTAGAAATAGAATGGTTATCATGCACGCTATAATCTATAGTACCACTAGTAGATTAAGAGCTTAGTCTTGTGGATAAATTCAACTTTTTGGTCATCTGTTGAAATGTTGACATTTTCTCCCATAAGTTTCCTCTCGCCCTCAACTCAAATGTAGTAAGCCAGTGGAACCATTGTTTTGTAAATACAATTCCGTTTTGGGCCTCTTTGGTCTCATAACTCAAGGGCCTATTAGGTTTTGAGCCTAGCTAGATAGACATAACTTCTAAATTTTAATCTCATCTAGGGTCATATTTACACGAAGACAAAGGAGGATTACCTCGAATAATCACTTCTATTTGTGACATATGGGGATAAGAATTCAATTTAGTCAACCATCTTTGAATAGTTCCAACTTTCAACCTAGTCTTGAATCGTAGACAAAATCCATGATTCCCGTCCACATTATTAAGAATCATAATAGTCTGCCTCAGATTTTCTATCAATTTGAAAGAGAACCTTGAAAATGAAAATATAGTTGGCATAGTCGATTGGGGCGCTAGGAGATTTCCAGATGGGGAACTGAAATCACTTCTCCAAATACCACCATTACGTGCGAACTGCATTAAGTCAAGGCGATACATGCATAGACTAAACGGCGTAAACTATAACTCTTGGCTATACTCGTGATAGACCTGAAACGTACATCGTTTGTAGTAAATTACTCCTTCGGTGGGCAGTACCCGTAAAGAAAAGGGACAAGAAAATCGCAATTGAAGATCTACCAAATCTATTCTTTTATATAAGTTCTCCTACTACGGAGTCCTATTAGCAAATATCCTGCTGCATATTGTAAGTGATTCTCGGCTATCCTTCGTTCTAGATGACGGAGCAAATCCTTTTGCTTCTCTCACTTGCTGCACTTGGAACCATTACACTAATTCCTCCTTTTGGCTGGCCTAAATTTTGCTGGATTGATTGGTCTCCTTGCTGGATTGATTGGTCGATTTGGTGTACATTCTTTCCATATTCCTGCGAATCTCATCTAAGATTAATTTCTGATGGCCCCCACATCCACGCACCCACTTTTCTTGCCAAGAATTATATAATTACATTCAGTCCCCATTTTCCTTTTAGTTTCCTCCTATAATTATATTCAGCCAAATATCCCTATATTCGAGTATTCCTTGGTTAAATCCAAACCAAGAGATCCCACATATGATTTTTTGGTGATCAATGCCTCACTCTCAATTTAATGTCGTCCAATCAAAAGCGAGTGAAAGAAAATCATGGCGAAGTGATCGGAATAGACGTCCAAAGACAAATTATGGTCATTATCTGACTGCTAAAATCCATTTCATTCACAAAAGGATCTGATTTAGTTTGGAAGTTTGATTACTTGGATTTATAATAGAAGTTGCATAATTGGATAGAAGATCAATGTCGTCTAGCCTATGAACTGCTCTTAACACCTAGCCTCGCCTTGCTCTCTCTCGATCTCAATCTCGATCGAGTCCACACCAAAATAAATGAGTCGCCATTATATCTTCATATCATGAAAAGCAGGGCAAAGAGCTTACTGAATTACTAGTAGGAGGAATGGTCGCTAAATCTCCATATGGATTTTCTCTAGACTTTCATTTCATTCCAAACACTCTGTTTCATTACGAGAAGGACATTTAACCTGAAAGATCCGACAAAAGTTTACGAATCGACTAGAATAAAATGGTTATGATCCATCGTTTCATGGCCGGATTCAGATTTGATCTAGTCTGGTCCTATTTTGCTTTTGCAACAAGCGTTGTAATAGTTATCTGTTTGATTGATCCCTGAATTATTATTGAAACATTTTGAGTTGGCCAATGATTCTATGAACGATTTTTGTACCTGAACTCATTGCAAACGTACAAACTAACAGAAAACAATCCGTGTACTAAGCAACATGGCAGTTTGCTCGAAAGTCGAAATGATAATGACCACTCAATCTTGGACATTCTTCCTTTGCAATCACCGAAATTCTCTTCATGAAATAATAATCACACTTACAAGAATACTGACGCGACTCGGCTATTTGGAGGTCCATGAAATGCCCTACTAGTAACACGAACTTATTAAGTCCAAGCATTTTGCCTGTGCATGTGATTTTAATTCAGGGCGATGTAAATGTAGTTGATGGGATTCAATCAAGTGACTTTCAATTTATGAACTGGAAAGTCTCGACCACTCATAATCATAATCGTAGGAGAAGAACCGAAGCAATATACCCCTAGTGTACGACAAAATCTCTACAAAAATCTTTTCATAAAACTTGTGTGAAATGTATAGGGATAATGGAATTGCTAGTACCTTTACTTTTTCAATTTGTTCAATATTTTTGATGTACTTTTTTTTTCCAATATGATCTCTAATTTACTTTTTTTTTTTTCTGATCATGCTAGTCCTTTGGTTTTTTTTTTTTTGTTGCAAAAATAACTAGCATTACTGGTAATTAGAGTTTCGTACAAAAAGGTCAAACGAGGAGCATTGCCACATAATAACTCCCAAGAGGGATTGAGGCGGGAAAGAGACCCAATTTGCGGGAACACGATTAGAGCTATGCATCTTAGCGACCCAATCAGCGGCATAATTTGCAGTCCTCATGCAGTGGGCCATGGATACATTTTGGAGACGGGCTAGAATTTGTTGGGCCTGGTGGATGAGGACTTCCGCTTCCCAGTTGGCTTCTACTTTCCTGGTGACCGCACGGACGAGAGCTAAAGGGTCAGACTACACTGATACCCCAAGCTTCTTGTCTCTAATCTCCCTCCTTGTTTCGAGCGTCTTGAACCCAGTAATTAGGGCTTGTGCTTCGGCTAACAGCACTGCACAAGAGGTTGGTTAAAATTGCAAAGATGCTCACATATCGCCCATTAGTGCGACGCTTACTATCGGATAAACTAGAGATGGGATGGAATTCTTTGACTAAGATAAAATTATTGGAAAATTAAAGTAAAATCACAGAGACTAAGTGAGAGAATTTGACAACTTCGAAGTAGGTACATTAAATGGTAATCTAATATTTATTAGAACGGAACAAAGAAGCGGAGAAAGAAATAACAAATAAGGCAGATGCACAGGTAAGTTTGCGGAAGCAACGAGGAAGAGCTCGTCATTGAGTTGCACGTGTCAGCACTTTGTCTTTATATTTTTTTATTATCTGACTTTATTTTATCCTATTCTACTATATAAGCCACATGGTGTGAGACGTACGTGTTCACACCCCATCTCTCTTTTCCCAAATGAGAAGAGCGGCCACTAGGGCTTGAGTTACTCGTGTTAGCACTTTGTCTTTTAGTGAGCCTAACTCTTCTTGTCCAAGATGGTCGAAGTCAGAAACAGCACAAAAAGACTAAGTAAACAACACTTTATATTTAGCGTCAAGTCAACATTTTCTATGAGAATACAACGGCCCAATCATGTTTTGTCGAGTTAATTGATTATTTATGGTCAAGTCACGAAGGCAGACAAAGTGATATCTATGTATCTCTATGCTATGAATTGAAGTAAAATGATGGAGCAGTAGACACTAAACTAACTCGAATTATGATAGCTTCAGTAGGATAATCCTTGTCAATCCATGTGATCATAGTACTTGAGACTGTCAAGAGCTATGGACCTAATCTTGTGAACAATTGTCCGCTAAAAGAAGACGGATCAAACTAATCATCTTGGCATGGATATCCATAAGATTTCAAAAGCTGGAGTCAATGTCGACGCCATGTAAAATTGCACAAAATATATATGAAGCAATGATACCCAATGCGATGCTCATCCAAGAATCAAGGAAAATGTTTCGGCAAAGCCAAAACAAAATCAGAATCTGCTATGTTAAACAAACAATCACTATTGTCTATATATATAACTAGCAAAAGAACCAACAATACATCTTGCATATTCTCAAAGCAATGTCAAAGATGTCAATATATTTCTATGAGGAGTTATACACATAACCAGATCATGCTCAAGGAGGGAAAATTAATCAAGATAAATTTCAAGATAAATTTCCTCCGCCTGGTCCGATTGTGACTTGGGTATGGCTTTGAAGCCCTTGGAATTGGTACCCATAAGAGCAACCTTCTTGCAGATGAAAATATCTACTGTGAACGTGCGCTGTTCGAAGGACACCGGCTTATTCAGATTCCTGGCCTTCTTCTCCTTTTGATAAGTATATGGTTGGCTATTATCATCATCCAAATAGTCGTCAACTCCCAAGAAACTTCATGGTGCTATGTGAGGTTGTTCAGACAAATAAAACAAGTGTCAAGCTTATCAACCAGCAGTATCTTCTTAGTGCATGAAAGACCTCGGAGACTATGCATCTAATACCCGATAAACACACTAACAAAACATTAAGTTTTACCCATAAAACGGGTCACCTAAAAGCCAACACTCATACAAAATTTCTATCCAACTCGATAAAGGATAGAGCACCCCCACATTCAATTGATTATTTGCTCAACCATAATGTGTTGACACCTAAATTTTGAAATTCATTTATTATTTCGTAAAAAAGGATTAGTCATGGTTCTCACAAAAAATTCTCATGCATTGCATATTTATTTTCTACCAGTGGCACATTATAGTCATATCATATGGGGTCGAGTGAGTCAATCGGGCTTGAATTGATAGGAAACTGGACCAAGACTTAGTCATAAATTTTTTAGCAGGGACACAAGGAATGATCTTTATAATTGTTATACGTCCAAAAGGGATGGTCGTGGAAGGAAGAGACGCCATGTGTGTGAGGAATCATGAGTAGAAGTTGCAATATCCTCTGAGAATTGGAGATGACAAAGGAACGGTGATTTTTTGTGCTTACAAGGCCAGCTAGTTGTCCTCTGAGCGGATGATTAGCATTATGGTTTTTCTTTGTGGAGGCAAGGGGATGCTGAGTTTTACTTGTGGCCTAAACTTTATCTCAAATTGAATCTAGCCCATTTTTGGTCATTAAAGCCTTTGTTAATTACTCGTTTAATTAATTAAGGCCCAAGTTGATCTTGAACTTACGTGAGGCAGCCTATAAAGTGAGGGAATTTGGCCAACCCATGATGGCATCTACTTTGGCCGAAATTGATAGGTGTTTAGCTGGATTAGGACTGTTTTAAGATCAAAATTCAAAATTCATTTAAAGAGTCTTATCTTAGCTAGAGACTAAAGCCTTGAGGAGCTAAAACTCTATCTCTATTTGGTTAAAAATAACAGAAAGTTTTAGCGGCTGCGGACTCTTAAAATCTAAGGCTTATATTGGATCCCGTTCTAATTAAAACTCTCTATCCGACGATCCAAATTGACTCCTACTCCTACTAGGATTGCCGAGACAAGCTCTATAAATACAAGGCTTCGTTCAAGTGAAAGGGGGGGCCGATACTTTGAAATTGGCGGTACTTCTAAGAGCCAAACAGAAGGTTCTCACGAGGAAGATCGAGGATTTGATTGTCTCTCTTGTCATCGAGCCGAAGCCTCTCTTCATCTACCACCAAAAATCAATCGGCGCTCCACACTAGCTTTGTCATCCACCGCACAACTCTGGTGTTTCTTGCCGTCCTGCTACAATTCAGCCACGTTCAATCTTGTCTCTCTCTCAAGCACACTCACCACAGCAAACCAAGCTACAACCACAGATCAGTTCAATTTGCAGCGCTGTCCAGCTCCGGGTCAGGCTTGTTCGGTCCTTGTTTTGACGTTATTTAAAGGTTTAATCCAAGTGCTACGTGTGATAGTGCAACCCGAAGCAATCTCTGGTAGCTGGCGCTTCAGAAAGTACAAATCTTGGGAGGATTCCGTCAAGTGCGTGCTGCTGAAAATTCGTTTCGGAAAAGGTAAAAATCCTTGGCTCTTGATTACTAATCTATCGATCTCGACTGTTAATCTATACTTGTTAGTTTAGTAACAACATGCACGTGTGTTCGTGAACCTACTTCGATTTGCAATTAAAGTCGGAAAACTAAAACCTTTTTTGTCAAAGAAGGGATAAATTTTTGCCGATTGTCAAAAGAAGTACTCTTGAAATCTGGTTTTGCAGAATACAAATTCTGGTACAAGTTCAATTGGTTAATACTATTGGGAACTGTTAAATAGAATTGGAACCATCGTCTTTGCTGATAATAGCAAGCTGTCCAACATATTTTTTGGATCAATTTGACATTAAAAATTGGATTTTTAGTGAATCAAGCATGAACCTTTGGCATATCTCTTCATAACCGAAAGTCGCATGTTAGTGAATGGTCTTTGGAAGTCATTGATTGATCTGAATTGATATACATTTTCTTATGGATGGAATTTGATGTTTTTGGTAACATACGGGTTTGAGTGACATTATCTTTGGTTGATTGACCTCATATCATGCTATGGATAAATTTTCGTTTTGCCGTGGATGGATGTTTTTTAATGATATCTTTAATCGTGAGTTCGGTTGGATGGCATCACCTCATTGGATAATGTTTGATTAGAGATAAGATTTGACTGAATTGGGTGTTTATCTAATCTTTGAGAATTATCTCGAGACTAAATTTCCAAATCTTAAAGATAATTTCTCAAATTAAAGATGAATTGAATTTTTGGATGAGGAAAGGTGGACCCCAACTTCATAACTTCGGACACCTCTCTAAATTTTTGAAATTTCAAGCTCAATTGATCAATTTTATTTTATTTTTGTCGTGCTTGTTTTTATTGTTACAAAATTTGCACATTTTTAAACAAACATGCCCATAATATATGCTCCCATGTGCCTAGACCCTTCGGAAAAATTAAATCACACGCCTTAGCCGTGATCTCACGAAATGGGATGGTGATTTAGTATAAAACTTCGTGTTCCTTCCCTTTGGCAAAAGGGACGTTGTTGTTTTATACCCCTATCCGCATCTTGGCTCGAATCTTCGAGGATGTAGTGGATAAAAATTTTCTCTAACCCAAATCTTTGGGGATGAGTGAATTCTTTCGAAAAAAAAATCGGAAATTTAAAGGTATATTATGGGCATTTTTGTTTATTTTTGTTCAAATTTTTTATTGCTTTTGAATGTTTTCTTTTATTGCCGAAAATACCAAAAAATCATTCTCTGAATATCATATGGTCAAACATATCGGACCCTTGTTTTTATATCAAAAATAACATCTAACATAAGTTAAGACATTGAGATATCATTTTCTTAATTAAAATTGGATGTTACCACATTTTGTGATATGTTTTCACCACAACCATCATTAAATCCGAAAATCACAAATTCTCATTTTTCAAGTATCATATGGTCCGTTCCATCTTTTTAATTATCAAATTCACATCGATCAATCAAAAGAGATTTTTCATGAAATTGGTACCGAAAGGGCATTAATTTTCCAAATTAATGTAACCAAGTCCCGGACTCATTTTCTGCGGTTCGCGAAATAAAATGGTTCTCCCACTATTTTATTAAGGTTTCTAATCAACCTTCCATAAATGATTAGTGGCGGCTCCAATTGAATAACTTTTTCATGAATTGAACCTAAGTTGCGATTCGGTAGGATTTGGGAGGGTCCGAATTAGGTTAGTTGATTTAATTAACCCGATAATCCGTTAACCTAATTTTTAGGTCGCGACATAATGCTGCACCAATACTATTATCAATGAAATGACATAGAGGACATCCCAAACTAGAAAAAGTATGAGGGATTCAACGAAGCACCTGCCCATTCTAAATACCACATGTCAACACAAAGAAGCGTTGTCGAGAGGCATCAACCCCATGCACTAGAACACTACTAATGCATAGGTTGGAAAACAGCTTTCTTCAACATCCAACTACAGAGACACTTTCTAGCAAATAAAAGCAGCCACTTTGATCGTAGCGAGCATGACACCTGAAAGAGACAAACAATGTTAGAAAGTGTGGATTACTCGCTACGATCATATGGATTACTTCAAGCTGATAAGGTTTGGATGGTGGTGTTAAGGTTCTTTGTGACATCCGTATTCCGACCTTTTTGAAGCTGTGAATAAATGAAAAGTCTCGTTGATGTATTTCGGTTATATCTCACTTGAGAATGGCCATCTTGAGCAGACTAACCAAATGGGAATGGCTAGCTAGGAAATTCAAGTACGTGGACCTAAGAACTTGATCCCTGGATCGACTCGTTGGTCATGAAAATTGTCGAGGGAATATTTTGGACCAATAGAGACCGATCTTAGAATGATTAAGGAACGATTTGGATAATACCCCTACGCTTGGATCACGGGTGGTTCCGTTTGACCTCGTATGGGTTCCGAACGTCCCTGAAATTTTTCTAATGATCGTGTCCAAGTGGGACTAGTGATTGACCCTCGCAATTGAATGACAACCAAAGTCGCCATGGCTCGAGTAATTCTTAAACGTGATTTTATCACGGGTCGATACGCGTAACTCCTAAAAGCCGCCCGTTAGTTTGAGATACGCTGAAAATTCTATTGATCGAGATTGGTCGCGAATCGAGCTTCAAAATTTGACGTCGGACTTTCGGGGTTTCAATAAATAAAATTTTTGGACATTTCCTCATCCAAGTGTCCGAATCCTTCGCGGTTCGCCCCAAAAAGGTTCGGGAAAAGTAGATTTGGATTTGGATATGGAAAAGGACCCAATTGCCCTCGAAAAATATCTCATTTTTCACTTGGAACGAAGGGTATTTTGGTCATTTTCCCCTTTGGCCGAGTTTGACTAATCATTGTGGGGAGAAATTTATTTTTTTCCCTCTTGACTTTGTGGACCCAATTAATTATCCTTAACCTATATTATTAATTATTTTTGGCCCTCTTCTTCTTCATTATCCAAGAACACACACTCTCTCTAGCTTCCTTTTCTCTCTCCCCCTCACTTAGCCGAATTCACTCTCTCTCACCCTCCATTGCCGAAAATTCTTCAAGTTTTCACCGGAGTCGCTTTGGGTCGCTTGGAGTTGCTAGATCGTCGACGAGTCGCCGGCCGTACAAGGACCGCCGGAATCGCTGCTCGATTCAAGCTTTTCCTCAACCGTTCAACGGAGGTTTTTGCGAATTTTTGAGGTAGGATTACTTCTAAACCTAAATTAGGTGGTTAGGTTGCTAATAGACCATGAAATTGTGGATTTTGATGAAGAAATGGTTGGATTTGAGCTTGGATGAGGGGGGCCGAAAATGCAAGAACAAGAAGGGGAAGAAGAAAAAAAAATGGTGTCTTGCATGAATAGTAAATCCAAGAGAGAGAATGTGTGGTCAAAGTTGACCATAGTTACTTTTTGCTAATAATTGAACCATGGTTGGGTTATGTGTTAACTCTAGTTATTTTTTTACTATGGTTAAATTAGTTTTTAACTGTAGTTACTTTATATGTGACATTGTTGTTATGCCACGGTATTTAATTGTATGTGACAAAATTTCGTTACGCCACGGTATTTAATTAGACGTGATATTACTAAAGTTCAATACTATAGTTGGGAATTTATTTGTACGTTAGAAATTAATATTTGATCGGCCCGGATAAATTGCTACGTTAGTATATTATTAGTTGTACGATATTTATTTATTGCCACGTTAGAGTATTATAGACGCATGGCGTGGATTGGAATTTGTGGTAGCGTTAGTCAATCGGGCGGTCCGATTTATTAATTCTCTAACGTGATTGAATCGCGTGAGCCCGATCTATTCTCGGAAAGTATGAGGGTCGTATTCAATCAAGTCGTCGAGGCCAAAGTGAGCCGTATTCGTCGATTGTCTCGAGACCGGAAAAGTATGATGGTCGTATTCAATCAAGTCGTTCGAGGCCAAAGTGAGCCGTATTCGTCGATTGTGCGAGACCGAGAAAGTGTAAAAGTCGTGTTCAATTAAGTCGTCCGAGACCAAAGTGAGTCGTGTTCGACTAATTGTCCGAGACTTAATCCGGTCGTGTTCCTATGTGTCCGAGACCGTGATTTATGGGTCATATTCCTATGAGTCGAGACCCCTGGTATACATATATATACATATATATATATGCTTATGGAGCCGTGTTCTATAAAGGTCCGAGGCTCGGTGTTATGGACTCGTATGATGTTGTGGAGTCACGTGGAATATTTCTGGAATAACGTAGAATTCGTACGATAGCCCGAGGCGTGGAACGCGGGCTTTAGAGCAACGTGGGTTGTTGTTATTCCCGGTCGAGATGTGAAATATATATATGAGGGTAACGTAGAATATTTGAGAAGGTGTGGGAATTTTCGGAGTGGAAATGGAATATTCCGGGATTTATTAGTGGAATTATTGAGGAAAAAGGAGGATATGTCGAGCTTCGTTGTTTTAAAAATTTGTCCTGGAGGCACTAGCGACCCGAGTTGGGATTAGAGGTTTTCCTATCGAGATTTTATCTCACCCCGTCGTGGGTTCGTTGTTTTTACAGATCCTTCGCCACAATCATGAACGACCCGCCTACAAGGTTTGGGATACCGATAGACATGGAAACCGTAGTGACCGAGTACCCGGTAGGAGAGGATAAAGTGTACTATAGGCATGTGACGACGATTAGGGTGGATCTTTGGAGAACTCTTTTGGAAGACCCACAAGTATGTGGCATGGACGTACCGCAATATGGACATGGTGGTGGGACCGTTGACGGGTTTTGACATTCCCTACGATGGTGTTGGGGAATGGGATCCCACTAGTTCACCTCCTCCGAGATGGTGTTGTGCTACATCCCGACGCCGGCCCTTATGATAATCTGGACTACCCGGAACCTGTCCCGAAGGTCGTGGTACCAGAGGAGGATGGAGAGGTCTTAGAGCCATCCGATGCCGAGCGAGTCACCTACGACGTAAGAGGAAGAGCTGGAGGTAGTTGACTGGAGTGCCGACGAGGATTAGGGTAGCTTACCTCTGAGTTTTTGTAGCGTGTTTATTTTGGGTTGTGTAGCGGGCTTCGACCACGTATCCTTTTTGTTATAGTTGGTCACAAGCTTGTACGGTGGCCCCTGAAGCCCTAGGTTTGATAGTTTGTAACAACTATGTATATATGTACATGAGTTTATTTTTATCATCCCAAGTCATCGTAGTATCGTTATTTTCTCGTACGGGGATTTCTTTCGCTTCCGCGATGTGTTTGTTGGCCTTTGGATCCTGGAGAACCGTACAAGATTATGGCCGGGTGGGATGTCGACGAGCTCGGAGGGTTCGGGTCGTGACGGTTGCTATACCAACACCATTCATCATCCCCTGTCGGAGAGGAGTATTTTATCTAGGATTGGTGTCCTCAAGACACCCTTGCAGGATATATTCATCTTGAGGCATCGCATGACAACAACGCGCTCCAATGAGGGGAACCTAAAGGTTCAATTCGTGCGGGATGCTTTCTATTGGTTCGATTGCCCTATTTATGCTCGTGTGAGTGATGGTGCGCTGGAGGCGGGGGCAAGGAAGTACATATTCCTAGGCTATGCACATGGGGTGAAGAGATACAGGTTGTGGTGCCTTTGAGGAAGATTCACCCTATTTTATGTTCAAGCAGTGATATTACCTTTAACGAATCTGCTCTGTTTTGGAAGAGAAGTGAGGGATCAATTGGGGAGAAAGATCTAGATGGTGTTCAAAAATAGGTGGAGCTTTAAGTAGAGCCTAGAGATGTTCGGAGCGCCACGGATGTAACAGGGTCTGCAGAGTCGCCTTGATTCCATAGCGGTTGATAGTTATTCCAAGGTCATAGATGGAGAAGTTTCGAGATGGTCGGCGGAAGTAGATGAGGTGGAGTGACAGTTGTATGCAGATATTAAAATAGATAATTTGGGTGTAATAGAGATAACTTCGGGTATAGAGATGCAGAGAGAAAACGTTGGAAGAAATGCTTGCTGCATATTATAAATTGTCTAGTCTGTTACAATATACTTGGATGGAGGTGAAGCAATTGTCCCATGCTTCACATGTTAGTATTGTTGGTTGTCCGAATTATATCATGGATAGTACTAAGCTTGATCTGTCACATGCAGTTAGAAAAATGCATACGATTAATCCCAGATATACATCGTGATCTTGTAAAGTGGATCCTCCCGATTTTGTTAGGGATGATAGACGTTGGGGCATGTTTAGGAGAATGCTAGTTCGGGTAGTATGGCAATAACTAGGTTTGTGAACCTTGAGTCATGTGAGGAACCCTCGAAAGATGGTCGATGGCTGAGCGGTTACGCCTTTACTTTTGTTATTTGTGCTATGAGTTGGAAAGCGTCGTTGGAAGACACTATGGTCTTGTTGACGACTAATGCTGCAAACATGGTAGCAACAAAAAAAGTTGAAGAGGCAGTGCGGTCTAATGAATTTGTTAGTGATGTTAACATAGGACATTCGTTGATGTAATGTTCGATAGCGAGTTAGAGATGTCACTTGAGGATCAAGTTAATTGGTGACTGGAATCTCTGCGTCAAATATAGCATGTCAAGAGAGGATGTGACGAGAAGAAGTTTCTTGCGGTGGAGAATCCTGCGGACATGTGGACCGGCTTAATTCCTCTATACAAGTTCAAGTCTTGCTTGAGCTTGATGGATGTCTGTCGGGAATGTGCGCTCGTCGAGGGCGTTGGGAAAGCAACATGGATGATGAGAACTATGACTTAGCTTCAAACGTCGAGTCAATGTGGAGATTGTTAGATAATGTCTTGAGTTTGAACTGTTTATGGATATATCGTTTTGTTACAAAAAAGAAAAATTAAATCTTGATAATATCCATGTTTGACGGGTTGACCAAAAGTTGGGCATACGTACAGTGGATATGCCACGAAGAAGTTTGTGTGGGTCCCAGTCAACGTTGGTTTTGGTTGACTACTTTAGGGGCACACATAAAGGGCAGAAGGGTTTCTTTTTGCATTGGCCGCATAAGAACGACACGAGTTCTTCGTAGTCAAGCCACAGTAAAAAGAGCAGTCGCGAGAAATAAAATAGAAAAAAAGGAAGGGTTTCTTGGCAAGCAACCACACGAACAGAGGGGACACCACGGGCGGCACGAAGAACAGAAGCCGCACGAAGAAAAAGAACATACGAGACGTTGCTGGTTTAGCCATATGCAGATAAGACAAGTATCGAATTTTCTCTATGAGTTTTTCTGAGTGAATTCTCTGTGAAAGATTGTGAGATATTGCTTGTGAGTTTGTTTTTGGGCTTAATCTAGATGCGGAAAGCACTAGAATGCATGAACGATTGTAACTCGATACTCTTATTATAGTGGATTATATTGTCGGCTTTTCTCATGGACGTAGGTATTGATATTCGAATCGAACCACGTACTCTCGATGTCCTTGATTGTTCCTCGTAATTTCTCTGGTGATTTTCTATTAACTTATTTGCAAGATCCATTAGCGTTTTCGCATTATTATCTCGACAACTCAAAACCTAACTTTTTTTTTTCATATAATCAAAATCCTCTCTTCCTCTTGAGTATGCCGATCGAATACAAGGATAGGAAGAGGGGAATCCGTCAAGCTGGGAACAACAACACAAAGAAAAGAAGAGGTCGAGTCAGTTCCTCTACAAGTTGGGTTTGACGAGCAGTACTTTCGGAACTAAGCTTCTTTCGATAGATATCAACAGTTTGCCACCAGAAGTGTGCTGAAAGGCCGAAAGACAGAATTCCAGTTCTCCACGCGGGAAAGATTTCCACTTAGGCGATGGTTTGAATGGTTGGGGTGGATTGATTCTCCATTTCAAATGGAGCAAATTTGTACGAATGCTGTCAAGTCTAAGGTGGATGGGACTGTCATTATCGCTCATGAATCGGTCTTCGATGATATTTTCTCTATTGATGCTCATGATGGTTTAGGGATATTAACTGTCACTGATTCTTACATGGCCGTGAGAAATGGAACATTTATTAAAAAGAAATGAGTGAGGCGATTAGTTCATGATCGTAATGTTCAAAATTTGGATATCATTATACGCATTCTCTGTTCGATTGCTGATATTTTTCCTGCTCCCCATTTTTGGACATCCAACTGATGCATCTGACGACCAATTTAAGCAGACGTTTGAGATTGAGAATGGGTTTGATGTAATCTGTGAGCGACTTGATACTCAGGTTAAATGTATTTTTTTAAGACGAAAGGACTAACTATAGAAAACTGCTAAAAAAGTCTTAAACTTACTGTAATTATGCCAATTCATTCTAAACGTTTTTTACCACGGTTAAGTCGTAAACCTTTTCCAATTGTGTCAATTTAATCTACACTCGCTTGGCGACACCGACTTGCCGTTGCCGGCATTGACGTGGATAAATTTTTAATAATATTTAATATTTTAGTTTTTAATTTATCCCATATTTTTTCCCTTTCTCTTTTTCCCCCATACCTACTACTACTGTGGTCGGCGAGCTTTGGCAACACAGGAGTTGGCTGGCCACTGGGCTAGGGCTGCGAAGCCCTCATCAACCACATCATCAGTAGGTAGAAGGTAGGGGAAATAAAGAAAGGGAAAAAATAAAAATATTAATAAAAATTTATCTATGTCAGTCTTAGTCGGCAAAATGGACCGAATTGGCACAATTGCAAAAAGTTTAGAAATCAACTAGCCAAAAAAAAAAATTAAGGCTGAATTGACGCAATTGCAATAGGTTTAGGACCTTTTTGGTAATTCTCCCGGACTTGTTATATGGGCTGCTCCCTTAATGTTTGGGAAATTAAGGGAAATGTACAAAATGCATGTTTGGATGGGAAGTGCAGAAGGATTGGCAATTTTGTTGAGAAAAAACTTGTGAAAGTTTGAATTTTCTCCCATAATTTCCTTCACACCTCATCTCAACTCAACCGGAGCAAAACACGGAACTACGGCAAATGCAATTCTGTTTTGAACCCAGACTAAGACACTACTTATGGGGCTACTAGGTTTTATGCCGAGCCCACTAGACACAACTTGCGAATTTCAATCTTCTTTGGGGTGATATTTAATGGGAGACAAAAAAGGATTGCCTCTGGTAATCGCTTCTCTTCATTAAATTTATCAACAATCTTTCTTTTAAGAGTTTCAACCTAGTCTTGAATGGTCCACAAAGTCTATGATTCAGTTCCCGTCCACGTCAACAATCAAAATTGTCTATGCCTTAAGTTTTTGGTCATTTGTGTCATGAAACCTTAAGAATGACCAAAAAAAAAAAATGAATATACTCAAGTCGATAATTTTTTTCTTATCTCCATGGCCTTCTTTCATATAGTACTTGAAGATTGGTGCAATTGGTTGGGACATCAGAGAATTTCCTAATCGGAAATTGGAAGTTATCCGTTCAAATATCACAAAATGCGTACAAACCGCTATGGGTCACGGCCACCCATTTGAGCGTCGATGACGTGACTTAACCGGTTAGTAAGGTTTATAATATCTTTTATGCCCCTCTAGTAACTAGCTCTTTATGCTTATGCCCATGAATTATCAGAAAGCAATATTCACAAAAGTCCCCTAGAGTATTATAATGACATTAATTTGCCCCACTTTGTTGCCAAATAAGTCACCAATGCTGAAGGGACCGATTAAATATGAGTTACAAAATGGGTTGCCAGCTCTGGTTTCCAATAAAGTGAATTGGCAAGAACTAAAATTCAAAAAATAGCGGATCATATGATTTCATTTGTTAATGAGCTTTTCTCTTCTTGTCCAAGATGGTCAAACTCCAAAAATAGGACAAAAAGAATGACCAAACGAATGAAGAGTAGACAACTAAACTAAAGCTATGATAATTTCAGTAGGATATTACTTGCCGATCCACATTTTGGGTTGTGAACAGCTGCGGAGCTAACCTTGTAAACGTTTGTCCCCCAAAAGAAGACGGATGAAGCTAACCATCCTGGCATGGATATCCATAATGTTTCAAATGCTGGAGCAATGTCGACACTATGTAAACTTGAAGAAAGACATGTGAAGCTGTGATTGCCATCGCAATGCTCATTCGAGAATACAGAAGGTGAAAAATGCTTCGATAAAGCCAAATCAAAATATGATTCCGCTGCTGTCAAACAAACAATCACTGTTATCTGTATGTAACCATCAAAAGAACCAACACTAAGTCCTGCATATTCTCAAAACGATGTCAACGATGTCCTTATACTCCTATTAGAAGTTGTAACACATAAACAACATCATGCTCAAGGAGGGAAAATAAGTCAAGAATCAACAGAAACTTTAATATCGATGCCGCTGTCGATCAGAGACATAACTACTGCTCTGATTTTCCTTCAAACTTGTCCCTCTCTTGGAGCATAGGAAGCATTGCAGACATAAGCTTCCCTTGCCCTGTCTGCCAAATTCCGGCCAACGGCCAAACGAGCCAGTATGTTTGAATGAGCATTGTTATGGAAACTTCAAGGACACATGCTTATTTAGATTCATGGACCTCTTCCCCTTTTTTTTTTAAATGTATGGCCGGCTATTGTCATCATCCAAATCCAAATGGTCTTCAACTCCAAAGAGACTTCTTGGTGCTAAATGAGGCTGTTCAGACAAATGAAACAAGTGAGCTTACCAACCGGCACAATCTTAGTACAAGAAAGACCTAGGAGACGGTGCATCTAATGCCTCATGAAAAATAATAGAAACTTACCCACTAAACAGGGTCACCTAAAAGCCAACACTCAATACAAAATCCCTATACATTTCGATAAAGGATAGAGCTTCTCCACGTTCAATTGATTATTTGCTCAACCTTTATGGTGCACCAGTACTATTATCAAAGAAATGAAGCACGTGCCCACTGTGAATACTACTTATCAGCATAAAGAAGCCATGTCGAGAGGCATCAACACCATGCACTAGAACACTATCAGTACACAGGTTGCGAAAAGTTTGCTTCAACATCTTACTATACTTTGATCGTAGCGAGCGTGACATTTGAAAGAAACAAACAATGTCCACAATACTTGTTTAACTACTGACACTCCTGAAGATTAACTAGAGAACTGGGCTAGCACCAAGCCCCATATAACAAAACCTCACAATCTTCGAACCTACATTAACAGAGGTTATGCGAAGCAATTAATCAAACAGCTAGAATGCATTGGTGGGTAAGTGCCTAAAACCCCCTACAAGTCGAATCATGTTACCCTACCTTCAAAAGTAAGTCGAACATCTTTTTGGAAAGACGAATTTCATATGAGCCAATATAGAACTCCAAGATTGCCGGCTTCTTCCTTTTGACACCGGGTTCGAGTAAACATGATTAGGCACGCAGATTTACTGAGACTTACTGAATTTGGTTTGAATCAATTCATGTCGACAATTTTTGGATGGTGGTATTGAGGTCGCCCTCCCAACGCCCTTCATCATCTTGGAGGGAGAGTTGGACTTTATGTAGTTGTGGTGTCTTCAAGGCACCGTTGCAGAATATATTCATCTTGGGGCACAGGTTCACAAAAATAATCATCAGCGATGGGAACCTGAAGGCGCACTTCGTGGGGAGAAGCTCTCAAGGCTTGGTAAACCTTCGAGTGTCAACTGGTGCAGCTTGGGGAAGGTGATCTCCTCTACTCCATTTCCATCGTCGGTTACAACGTCTTCCATTGCACCACAATCACTTAGGATTAGCACAGTAAGTTGCGTCAGACTTGTCACTGCCGAGCAAGTCGCCATGTGAACTAAACCAGTGCAGCATTTTACTTCTAATTGCGTCAGTCTCTGGAATGAAGTGGGCGATGGAAATATGATTGATAATCCAGGGCAACCCCAAACGAACAGAGTTTCAATCTGTTTGAGGATTTCAGCAATGGAGGAGCCATCTTTCAAGACTCGTCTCAGGTTATGCAGGTTCACCAGCGTAAGAAGCTTCAACTTTCCAAGTGTCTGGAGAGGTTTTTCCATGCCAGTTAATTCTCCAAAGGGAGTGGCTCCCCCCATGTCCAAAAGCATCTTCTGGAAATATCTCCTCGAAGGAACAACAGCTCACATCAAGAGTTTCTAGGTTGGGGAATCTCTGGAGAAGTAAATTGGAGAGAGAAGCGACATTTTCATCATCGAAGTATACCAACTCCAGTCTCCTGAGATTGCCAAAGATGTAATGCTGCATCATCGCAACATCCTTCGGCGTTAATGTCAATTGCTCCAATTGGGGAATGACCTGTGGGAGGGAATCCTTTTAATTAGGCCACCAAAAGTCCAATGACTAAAATGCCCTTCCATTTAGGGGAAGGGCAAAAATAGACGAGCAAGCATCGATGACCGTTATTAAAAGGGATGTTCGTTGTTAATGGTGTGCCCAATCCAGTCATAATATGTTTCGTGAATTTGATTAAGAAAGTTATTAGTCAACAAAAGGAATATGCTTACGAGATATATATTTTTTTTAAATCTACTTGAGATTGACATGTTGTGCGTCACGATAAAATATATAATAAATAATTAAAAATTATTGTAGGGTTCATTTCTTTGAGAATGCATGGTTCATTTCACATGATATGTTGTTATTACGCGAGAACTCAAAGATCGTTATTCTAGCTAAGTCTTTAACAAAAAATGATAATTCAGCTCTATCAATTGGCAACTAATTAAATCCGAAAGGCAAAATAAACAGATACGTATATGAACAAGTTCGTATAAAAAACTTAGTGCAAAACTTACTTTTTCTATAACTCTAAGAAGAATGCATTTAAGCTGAACTGATGATTGGCAAACAGAAAAAAGGAAAATAGCTGATGGGAAATGGGAGAAAAAGCGTTGAAATAAGATAGAGATTATATTTCAAACATTTGATGGAAAAGGAGTAAATAATTAAGACAAGTTGTTAATTCTTACAAGAGCAAACTGGAACGTATGAAACAAACCAAAAGTACATAAACCCCCAATAAGCAGATGTTTCTAGTGTTCCGTGTAACTTCAAAGGCATTGATAAGCCACATGAACAAATGTTGTTAGATTATTAAGTTGTTGGTGATCTTGAAAGTATAAAATGATATTGGTACTCTTCAAAACCTACAATGTAAAAGGTTGGCCAGTGAAGAAAATCAGATGGCATCTCAATTTGATGAATGTTGGTACATCAATCAAATTAAGTTTAGCGATTTCCAATTAAAGTAAGTCATTTTAATAGCTTTGGTTAGCCACAAGAATAAATATCTTTTGACTATGAAAGTAGTTCATAATTTCTGAAGTATAAAGGAAAATTGGTACATTTCAAAATCTAACTGGATGAAAGGTTGATAAGTGATCAAAGTTAGTTGGCACATTAACGTGACTTATGTTGTTATGTCAGTCAAATTAAGGTTGGTAATTTCGAAAAAAATTTGGTAATTCAAAGACATTGGTAACCACAATAATAAATATCGGTAGTTGTTAGTAATCTTCAAAGTAAAAAAGAAATGTTGGTACATTTCATAAATTAACAAGACAAAAAGTTGGTAATTGACTAAAATCAATTTGTATCTTAATGCGACGAATATTGGCACACTAATCAAATTCAGGTTGGCAATTTCAAATAAAAGTTACTAAATTCAAAGACGATGGTAAGCCACAAGGATAGATAGTTGTCGATTATTGAAGTCGGTGGTAATTTTGGAAGTATAAAAAAATGTTTGTGCCTTCAAAACCAGTGAGACAAAATGTTAGTGAGTAACAAAAGTTAGTTGGTATGTTAATGTGATGAATGTTGGCACATCAGTCATATTAATGTTATAAGCACGACTGTCAAAGCAAGTTAATCCCATAAGCCTTTTTTTTTTCAAAGCAACAACTGGGATCGCTAGGATATATTCTAAAGAATATGAAATGGACATTATAAACTTCAATCGGTCTTCATATTTTCAAGCAATTCACAAGCGCGGTTAGGCGAGTCTTAAAAGGCAAGCAATGTTTAACAATTTCAATTTCAAAACGTATATAACAAGCACAGAGAGAGATGCATTTCAATCAGTGACGACAAACCAGAGAGCTAGAATTCAGGATTGTACCTTTTCTACTGAAAAGAGTGCAGGTTGACTTTCGCTGGTATTAGTACCTTGGCTGCTTTGGCTTTCACAAGTGGACGAGAATGTCCTTATTTTGCTACAGGATGCCACTGTCAATTGCTTCAAGAGTGGCCATGTTGAAGTACGACTATTCCTGTGGAAGCTCCTTAGTTCCGGCAACTCAAGTAATGTCAGGGCAGTCAATCCCGGAAAGAAGGGATCATTTGCACTCGTCCCTACTTCTCCATCTTCCTCCGCTATAATCTCCTCCACCCCACAATACGATACTTCAAGAATTTCAAGCTGGGTCATACTTTTCGCCACTGAGCTTGGAAATAAACTTTTGACACTCTCACATTCGGAAGCACTAAAGCGTCGTAAGCATCCGAAGGTAAGAGCCCCCTTGAGGAAGTCCACTCCACAGGTGCTTCATTTTTTGGGAGCCGCGTCAAAACTAATTCCCTCAATTGAAAAGTGCTTGCGGAATGACCTTCGCTAAAATTGAACTCTTGGACCTGAAATACCACTTCTAATGAACTACAACTGGTCACGGTTAACTTCTCTAGATTTCGGAAGCTTCCGAGGATATTATTAGATGCAAATATGCATGCAAGTTTGTCACAGTACTCCACTATTATTGTCTGGAGTTTGCCGAAGGCATTTGAAGTAAGCTCATCAAGCCATATCTTCTCCACATTATCCATTTGCGAGATCTTCATCGACTCCATACTTGAAAAACCAACCTGTTGATTTTCACTTTAATTCATTAGAGCCAACTCTCTATCCCCTTAAAAAGAAAATATTTTAATTTGAAAAACCGGAAACATAATAAACAGTATAGATATAATGGAAAGAAAAGAAAAGTAGATGCACGTTATTTTCGTTTTGTCATATTATTTTAAGTGGAAAGCATAATTTTTTTTCTAATTAAATCCGTCGTCATGTTTGAGCTGAGCTGGAGCATAACCCATAGCTTCCTCACTTAGACAAGAATGTTCATTTTGCACATCATATGTTTCCCATTACACACAATGGCCAATGCTTCGTGGATCTTGCACTTCAAAATCGAAATGAGGAGAATTGATTCGGACGTATCTTTTTCTGTTCTAATAAAGAATTGATTTGGACGTATCTTTTTCCCCCTCTGAATAGGCGTTTCTGCGTCCTTCATCTCTCTCTAGTTTCTCTCTTTGAAATTCTTATTATCTGATTTTCCTCCACTTTACAAGTCTACACCTAGCTTTCCACATGCTTTCGTTCGACCTTAGTTGGTATCGGATTTAGATCCGTACTTTATCAACTGGCATCTGAGCTAGATCTCTTTACCATTGATTGGTATTAGTTGGTTTGTGTACATCCTGTCGTTGTGCAACGATGCTGTGGACTTATTTTAGTTGCTACACTTGCATTTGTTTTCCTGATATGCTCATGAAGATATATGACATTCATGCCTCTTGAAACTTCAGCCGCCATGCCTACTGATTTGGAGCCACTCTACGTTTGGTATAACTTTCTCTTTGAATAATGTTGCAATATTTATTAAATCTGGTATATTGAAATTTGGAAAGATTAGGAGTTGCCAAGATTATTACGTCGATATGTGTGGCGATTACTAGTATCATGATTATCAAGTTATTCTAATAATTTTGACTGTGAGGAGTAATACGAATATTGGTGTTGTGACGCCCTGAAAATTTGGCCCTCGGGGTCGGGACCAAATTCAATAAAATATATTTTTATTGAATTTTTAATGGTATGAAATTTCAGATCGCAAGGACGAAAGTGGCGAATTTTGGACGATTCCCGAAATGTCGTTCGATTTCGATTGGGTCTCGAAATCGTGGTTACCGCGACTTAGGATTTTTAATCCTCGCGCCTAGTCATTTCCGGACCTAACCTAGCCGTGAAAATCCAATTTCGGCCCGATCGGTTGAGCCAAAAATCTGTTCGGTCCCGATTTGTGAAATTACCGTTTTGCCCTTGGATCTTATAGGCAAAATGACAAGAAAATTTATGGGATGAGATTTGTGGGCCCCACCTTCAGTCAAATCTTCAGACCACCAGTCAAACCGGGTCAAAGTTTTTTCTCTCTCTCTCTCTCTCTCTCCCACGTCTGCCCCCTTTCACCGATTGCTTGAGCCTCTTTTCTTCCTCTTCTTTCTTCATTGTGAGCAGAAACCTTGGCTATTTCAAGCTACCTAGACAATCTACAACACCCACAGAACCCACTCGACGCCACCGGACCACCGCCGGAGTCGCCGGAAAGCCGACCGCAAGAAGCCTTCCCGACTTGCCCCTGTTTTGCCGGGTTTGCGATTCTGAGCTGGTGCAGCTGTTTCCGAGCTGCCGTCGCCCCCACGACCATCACCTCAACCTCCAGCCACCTCTTCGACCTCCTCCGACGTTGTTCCGCCGCCTGCAGCCACCGTGAAACCGCCGGAGAAGCCAAAACAGCCGCTGACCCGACCTCGCTCTGTTTTTGGCTTCTAAGGAGCTGGTTCTGTGCCCAACCGCTACTCGCCGTTCCACCACCTTCCTCCGCCCAACTCCAACCATTACGGACTCCCCAACACCCCCTCAAACCATCCCCAACAGCCCCTCGAAGCCCCGACGCTGCCGGAGCTCGGAACAAGCCCCGACCACCCGCCCTATTTCGAGTGTCTCGCCCGTTCTCGCTGCTGCAGGTTTACGTGAGCTGTTGCCGACGCCCGCTCCGGCCACCACAAGCCACCGCCGACCACCCTAGGCTGTCGCCCTCGACCTCTAGTTGTCCCATGCGGCCACCGGAAGCCGGCCGCCACCGTGGAGCCACGAATCACCCCCGGCCAGCCTCCCTATTTCGAACCTCCGCCCCTGTTTCGGGCGCCGGTTCTGTGCAGCCCGGATCCACCGCCTCCGGCCGCCCCAGCTAGTCTCGAAGGTCGTCCTCGACCCGGAGGTGAGCCCCCTAGCCTTCCCAAAGATCGCCTCAGCCCGTGAGGTCGAGTTTTCCCTCAACTCAACCCCGGCCCCTCGTTTTTACATTGTGGGTTCTGTTTTCCAGCCTTTGTCGCTCACCGGAGCTCCGGTCGCTAAGCCTAGCTGCTGCCGTCGCCACGAGCTCGTCACTGTTTTTTCGGCCGTGAACGGTGTCGCCGGTGAATAGTATTTCCGGCTTGAATAGTGATTTTGGCCGACCTCGAAAATCGTGCACGACACGACCTCGATTGCCGTTGTTGGTGGGTTGACCCTAATCCTTGGTTAGAGCACTAATTGCGCCTAGGATTAGTTAGCTAGTCGGTAGGATGTTTAGGTAGATTTGATTATGGTCGGATTAGTTAGCAACCCGGTTTAGGATAAATGGCCATAATCGATTAAATTAAAATTGTCGTGGCTAATTGGTTGTTAGACTTTATTGATTCTTTGTGATGTGATCGCAAGCGAGCGATAGGTTAAGGACAAGCGATCGATTGGCGATTATAAATCAAAGCGGCTAATTAATAACTGCGGGTACGAAATTGAGCCTTTATGTGGCCTAAGCAAATTGATTTATTCGTGTTAAATTGATGATTGGTTTGGCGGTTCGCCTCATTGGAAGTGCTCATCGAGTGCAGTGGTTTGATTGATTCGTAATGTGATTGAAGTTTTGACATGTTCCATTGCCCGTGCCCGACGCGAGACCGGCTGTGAATTGTGCATTTATATGACCATGTGCAAGATCAAAGACATGTTTTAGCATGAAAATGGCATTGGGCCGAGTCGTTGAGCACGTTTGTGTGAGCATCCGGCCTAAATCAAAGAGAGTAAATTGATTGATGTGTCGGATGTCTTTGTATGGTCATATAAAGGAACGATGATGGGTTTTCCTGGCAAGTTCGAATCTGTATACATAGTACACACCGTGCCATTTTTATGGGACCACACGGCTTGCCGAAACACGATAATCCATGCCCCGTATGGTACGTACGATTTTAAGGGATTATCGGATGCCGGTCGCGACTTGTGATGGACCGAAGCCCCGTATAGGGATGCCTACTTGCCGTGCCTTACAGGGTGCACTTGGATATACTCGCTTGTAGTAGCCGTTGTTGAGAGGGAAAAGGAACGTAGGCCGGTCCTGCCGGAAGAGTGCGGGATCGCATTAATTGTGAGAGTCGATCACGCCGATTGCGTGGATCCTCATCATTGTGGCGCCGAGAGCGCGATCATCGTTAATAAATGGACTTATGTGGTGTCCAAGTGCATACTTGTGAGTGTGATGCTTTGTTCGGATGGTTGTCGATATGATTGTTGGGTCGAGTCAAGCATTGCATTATGTGTGGCTTAAAGGCTGGTAAGTGTGCATGTGGAAGATTATTAATTTGTGATGTGCTTGCTGGATATATGTTTATGTTGTTGTTTTATGATCCTCGTGTTAGGATGTTATAGGTGAATCAGTGTCCTAATCGAATTTAGGCTTGATTCACCGAGATTTATATCTCACCCCGTCGTGGGTTAATATTTTCAGACCCCAAGTCTTAAGTATGCCTCCAGATGCGTCTTGGCGTCCCAATGGACATGGATACATCCATTGAGGAGTTCCCGGTAGGTCCAGACAAAGTATATATTAGGAAAGGGACCACGGTTTGGGTAGATGAAGGGGGAGCTTACTAGCAGCCCCATCGATATGAGGCGTGGTATTATCGTTATGGGGATATGACCACGGGACCATTGAAGCCCTCGGAGATACCGAGAGACGAAATTCCTGTATGGTGCCATCCTGCTCCGTTTGGAGGGTGACCTGGAGCATTCAGTAGCGAATCTAGGAATATCCCGGAGAAGTCCCCGGTTTGTCGAAGAAGAGGTGGAAGTCATTGAGATATCTACTTCGGAGGAAGAGGAGGCGGAAGACTCGTTGAAGACAAACCCTGTTAGCCCATCGAGTACGATCCCGGTGAGGATGAGGAGAGGTCGGATGGTAGTAAGCGATTAGTAGGCGTAGAAGAAGTAGAGTTCATTTTTGGATGTCCTTTTAGGATAGAGGCATGGTAGAGGAGCCTAGAGGGTTATCTTTTTGTTTAGTCCCTCGGTTTCCTTAAACCCCCGCTCTGGGTTGACTGTAATTAACCTTTGATGTTTTTGTATTATAAGGTTGCCTTTCGTCCCAAGTCATCTTTGTTATTTGTAGGGAGTTGCTTTCGCTTCCGCTTGTGCTTTTCATTTGCGTAAAATTTTGAATCCGTCTAGTAAGGCTGATGGATTCTGGGAATCTTTTATGAGAACGGTCGTGGTGGGATGTTATCGAGCCCGAACGAAGGGTTCGGGCGTGACGGGTGTGACTACGATTATTATGAATCCTTAACAATCTTGAAGAGGTTAAATTCTTTTTAATGGTACGAGAGAATATTTCAACAATTTTGGTGAGAATCGAATAGATTCAATGGAAAAAAAAAACTGTAAGAAAGACATGAAGACGGACAAAACTCAGTTTGCTAAATAGCAAACGTCGTGGTTAAGTACTCTCAATGTCTTGAAGATAAGGACTATGCTTATGAGAATAGTGAAGTGAGAGGAGTAAAATTCTACTGACTAATCTGGATTAATTTATTTAAAACCCTTCTGAAATTCAACAAATTCAGGAATGTAATTTCTCCTATTGATCATTCACAGAAGTGAAAAATACGTGATGCTAAAATTTGTTATGAAATAATTAGTATGGCCTTATTCTTCCTAGGTGCATATCCAAATCTCCCTTTTGTGGATTGTGAGATTATTCGGTGTGGAGATTGATGTATGACATGATTCTCTAACCACCTTGCTGATTTCTTTCTTTATTTAGTTTATTTATCAGATACTATTAAGAATTTAAGATACTTATCTTGATTAATTTCTCTTATTCTAGATATGCTTACTTAGTTTGAACTCTTGTTTTAATTACCTATAAATGTAGGTCAAGATACTAATTTTCTTCAGTTATGCGGATAAATTCATTGACTAATGAGTTTACTATTCGGTGTTTCTTCTTCCTCGCCCGAATTGATATTTCCATCTCTCTCTCTCTCTCTCTCTCTCTCTCTCTCTCTCTCTCTCTCTCTCTCTCTCTTATATATATATATATATATATATATATATATATATATATATATATAGACACACACACAAACACACACTCCCTCCTTTCTTGCCATCTGATTTCCCTTCAATTCTGAAACCTGCTATGCACTTTCGTTCTATATCATTAGTTGCTAACATAGGTTTTAGGACTCATAGTATCATTACCCTTGAATAGGATTTAAATTTGATCCAACATATTTAGCATTGTCTAGACTCTAGATTACTTAAAAGTTACTAATTAAAGCTGAGCCTCTCATTAATATCTGTACTTTAGCTACAATATTAAGAAACGTCACATTAGTCTAAGATTTGAAAAGGATCGGTAAATAATAGTAAGTTTTTGAAACTTATGAAAAAATTTTGATGTACATGTCAATATGTTTATATTAAAGAAGTAGCGTTTTAGATGTTTCTTATTTAAGGTCAAAAATTATAAAAGAAAATGATAAGTTAGCATAAGTGACCCCATAGACCTTACAATGTCTAGCTCAAACAATCCGGGGATAGTAAACTAGATATGTCATTAAACAAGTACGAATGCAAACCTTTTCGATGAGTAATAGCGGTTGCTGCGTGGAGACGTCGTCCTCTAGTTTTCCACAATTGGCATCTCCAAGAATTACCTCCACAGCTTTACAATCTTCAATAGTAAACTCTTTCAAGGAGGGCCACTCTGAAATATGCTTCCCTTGGCAGAAACTTCTGAGTTTTGGCATGTCGTGAAGATACAAAGTGACAAGTTGAGGAATTACAATTCTGTCGGCTGCTTCTTCAGGTTTCTCCTCTTCTCTGGCAACAATATACTCCATCTCTCCACAACCTCCGAGATCAAGATATTGGAGTTGTCCCAGACTTTTGCCACAGACATTGTAATAAGGTGTCTCAAACGTGAGCACTTCTCAACTGTCAAGGACTCCACACAATGAAGTAGCCTCTTCCACATGAAAGAAGGAATCACATTGATTAGGTTGGGACACTGCTTCACCTCGAGGATCTTTAGACGGCAAAAGGACTCCACAAGGATTTTATCGTTCCATAGTTCTTCCTGTTGAACTCCCTTGATGTGTAGCTCTTCTAACTTTGGAAATGCAAGCTACAAATGTATAAAGGAAAATACCCAATTTTGTTTAGGGCCAAAGCATAAAAAAGAAAGTACAAATTAACAGATGAGATAAATCGGGATATGATACCTTCTCATCAAATAGAGGATGTAACCCACCACTAGCACAACTTGCTGAGCTGAAGCTAATCAACTTGTCAAGGTCACCAAGCTTGAGTGTGCTTAAATGACGGAACTTCAAAGTCTCTATGGTATTCCCTTTTCCTTCTTCCATTGCAATTACGCCCCGCAGGTTATTGCAACAGGAAACATCAAGCACCGCAAGTTTATCAAGAGTTATGGCCGTGGCACTAGAGAAGAGATATGGCAAACTATGACAATGCCTCACGTTTACTTCCATCAGACAAGGAAATGCCAAGGTTACTTTGCAGTCACTCTTCAAAATGTCTCTCAGCCTTCGTAGATTCAACAACTTCACTTTTTTCAATGCAGAGAGAACCAATGGCTTTTGCCTTTTCTCGGAGCTAAGACTTGCAGGTTCAAATAATGCTTCCAAGGAGGGACAACCGACCACCTCAATTTTATTCAGGTTTTGCAACCTATCGATTGAATTCGACGGAAAAACATGTGATAAATTTTCACAAAGTTCAACAGTGAGGGATGCAAGTTTGCAGAAGGACTGTCCGTGAAGTTGATTGGGCCATATCCTCTTTAATTCGCACATAGACGAAAGCTCCAATTCCTCCAAGCTTGGAAAATGAACCTGCATAAAGACATTGGTACAGAATTTTATCATGCCAAAAACTTGGGGACATCTTTGGGATTGAACAGTAAGTTAGATTTCCCACTGCAAACTGCTAAACTTTTGGTACATAACAATGATCCAGTTTCTATTGAAATGTTTCCCTGACTAGAATTAGAAGAATGGTTAAAAGAAAAATACTGTAGATTCTTACAAACCTTTTCGTTGGAGAAGAAAGGCAAGGACAAACCAGAGTTGATATGACCAAATGCTTGTTGTAAACCTGAATTTGCTGTCATCCACTGTTGCTTTCCTTCGAACGAAGAAAATGTCATCATTTTGGGGCATCCAGATATCTTCAGTCTTCTTAAGGATGGACACTGAATACAGTACTTTCCATAAGAGAATGTCCTGAGATTCGGCAATTCCTTAAGAGACAAGGAGGTTAACAAAGGGAACTCTAAAATGTCAGTGTTTGCAGCTTCCTCCGATTCTTCTTCTTGCAAATGAATAATTTCCTCCATCAGTTTACACCTCACTATTTCTATTTCTTTTATTTGCCCGAGTGCTTTAGCCATGGAAGAAGAAAAAAGAAACCTCAGGTTCTCACAGTTTTGCACCTTCAGTGTCCTTAAGTTTTGGAAACACAATGCTCTTCGTGGATTTTTGTTCAATATGTGACCCAAACTTGGTAAGTCACTCAAAGTTAATTCTCTCAATCGTGGTAGAATCCCGACTTCTCCATTGGTTGTCAATCCTTCTAGGTCAAATATTCCTCGTATCAATTGACATCCTTCAATGGTTATGGCTTCCAAATTTTGTAGCTTTATTATCTGCAAAGGATGAGTAAACCCACACTATCTCATAATAATGCTTGTAACTAGAAATACAAGTTGCATGTCAAATAATAGTGAAGGGAATTATCTCATACCATAGACTTAAAGATAATCGAAGAAAAAGAGGAGTAGTGATTTACGAATTTTACCTTATCCCTTTATAAAATATATCGACTTTACACTCACTTGTCGTTTAGCTATATGTGCTTGGACTCCATTGAATAGTAATAATAAGACGGAATTCTTAGTCCCTGAATTATTGTGGTTATCAGATTTGCCATTCAATTTTGTGCTTTCCACCTAAGTTTTCTAAATTCATTGCACAGGCTCAATTGATTTTTCATTCATAGACTATGATTTTATATAATTACTCAAAAGAATTATTTTCTACCAAATAGTCATGAACTAAATTGACAAGCAAATAAAACTATACTTTTAATTGATTTGCAAGTGTAATTTGAGCCTGACATTTTATCCAAAGTATTTAAATAAATACATCTCTTATCAAAAGATTGGAAGTGAAAAGTTACTATAAATCACGAGAGAAATACTAAAATAGTCAGAACATTTTGTTGTTCCCATGCACAGCACTATAGCTCGGCCTGCCATGCCCACGCATTTAGCTAATTAAAATGGTTCATCACTGTAAGGTGTGTGGTTGGCCGACCCATAAGCACCAATGAAGTGACCCCAATATCACCTTATGAGCATCAAAGTCAATTTCATCAAAGGAATTATTTTACCTATATAAGGACAGAAGATGCGCTTCCTTATCAAAGAGCTAACTTATATGGCAAATTTTATATTTGTAGCCAAGAAAATGAATTGCTTTGTTCAGCAAATGAGTTTAGTCGAGCATCATGCTTTTGTGGTTTGGCTCACATGATCAACATAATTTAAAAAAAAATAATTTGAAATTTTTTTCCCTTTTTGTTTATACTAATAGAACAGTTAAATAGTTGTTAAATTAAAATGATTGTGCGTAAATGAATGTTAAATGTGTTCCTAATTAATACTTTCAAGCAATATTTTATTGCAAAAAAGAAATTTGAGCATGTGCAGCGCACATATGTTCTTCTAGTAGTATTAGAAAAGTGGTTAGAAAAAGATTTTGGTAGATTTGATCACCACAAAATGTCCAACAGCTTACATGAATTTCAAAGAAGAAAAAAAAGAATTATCCCACTAACATCACATTAATGTACCAAGGTTACGAAAACAATTTGGCTATCGAATACTATATTTTATTTTTCATTTGTAGTCACATAATTGTTATGTCATTTTACAAATAAGAGTATAGCGGAACTTTGTATTGAACCACAATTCCACAAAGGTCCATTCACCTGCCACAACTCTCTACAATCATTGAGGGACGAAAAAAGCAACTTAATCGCCTCGACTACTCTAATGCTATGCTTACAATTAGAATGGTTTTTTGTTAGTTATTTAATAGAATTCCACATGTGTCCATTCATTAGTAAATAAAGGACATAAAAATTATATAGGTCGTATATACTTCCTTCAACTTACGAATATATCCATTCAAGTTTGTGTATCAATATTCGGTTTTACCATTAAGCAATGATAAACTTCTAGATTATTTTAAAAAATCTATACATCATACGATGCTTCTTTAACTATGTTGATAACATAACACAAATAAGAGATGTAATTAACTAATATATGAATGCTTTTATGTATTCAAATTTCACATTGCAATTCCATCTTGCAGAATTAGATTGTTCTTTTACTTAATTATTTGTTAAAACAAAATATCAATAATGATATATATATATATAAATACATATATATGTGTGTATATATTAATCCAATTTTTCTACGTCATGTTATACTCTCACATGTCCATGCACAAAATCTTAAAAAAAAATTACATACCTGTTGCCCATCAAAGAAGTCAACCGAATGGTCCTCAGTTTTACAGAAGCTCGTCATCTTTGGCAAATTTTGTAAGGTCAGCCTACGCAAATTGCACAACTTCACTTTGGTATCATCATCTATTTCGTCTCCATCTTCATCTGCCTCGGCGTCTGCAACAATTTGCTGCATCGAGTGGCATCTACTTATTTCAATCTCTTCAAGCTGTGACATTATTCTCTTCATGGACAAAGGAAACAACTGTTTGATTTCACCACATTTATCTACTTTCACAATATTTAGTTTGCTGAAGGATTCTTGGGCTAGACAGCCGCGACATATCTTCTCCAAGTTGTCCAGATTCTCAAGAAAGAAAGATTCCAATCTAGTAAAGGCAGTGCACTGGACATTTTCTGTGGAGCGGACAACATACTGAAATGAAGGGCTATTTTGTACGTGAAGATGCTTCAAATCCTGAAATCCTTCGACGCACAAATCATGAATGCTATCAATGCCATCTTGCAATCCATCCAAGTGAAGATCTTGCGTTCTTCGCAAACATTTAGACACCGACTCTTCAAGAAGAGGATTGCTCGAATCCAACTTGAGCTTTAAATTTTTGGACTCTTTGTATTCGCCCGACCAATCCCAAATGTCCCCAATTTGGATTTTATGCTTGTTCAACTTCTCAAATGGTAGGTCTCTAGGGAGATAGGCAGAATGAGGAATGGAAATGTACAAAGTGCTTAATTTTTTCATCTTCTTCAACTCAGCCAGGCTGGCGTTGTTTTGCGGTGCTTTATCCTCGGCCTCCCACTGGTCAAAACTATCCTCCATATAAAGCTCTTCTAAATTAACCAAGCTTGCAAGCACGCCAGGCTCGATAATTTTGAGCTCAGTGCACTCTGTCAAGTCCAAAAATCTCAATTCTGTTAGGCCGCCTATTTCTTTGGGCAGCCGATCGATTGCAGATCCGTGGAAACTAAGGAACTGCAATCCTTTCAGCTTTCCAAGAATAGTCACATCCTCTAGATGGCAGTAATCAAGATATAGGGACTTGAGGTTTTCAAGGAACTCAATCGACGAAGGTAGAGAGCTGAAAGATAAGCCAGTCAAGTCCAAGACTTGGAGCTTCTCCATGGATTCAAAAAATGACTCGGGAATCTTGAAAGATGGGTTGCTTTCGGATAACAGAAGCATCCTCAAGTTTGGGCAATCTAATTTTTCAGGAAGCTCATCAATGCCGACCCAAGGGAAGGATATGGCGGTGCATTTCCTAAGCTCATCCTTTGACCATTCTTTAAACCCAAAATCCTCCCTCCCAACCAAGGCCTTCCACTGAGTGGAAGCAATAGAGTTGGCCGCGTCAACAAATATGTCGTGCATATGGATCTCTTCCATGTCATCGCTCTCTAGTAACAGAGAAGAGTCTTGCAGGCTATGTAGATCCATAATCAACATATCTCTGGCGTCTTCGATGGTCTTGAACTTTTTATATAAACCCAAACCGATGCAGTACCCAAGGGAACACCTCATGAGTATTTTCCCACCGCCTATAGCAGAAACCAAGAACAATGATCTCATCCTGTCATCTTCTAAGTCATTGTAATTTAGTTCCACTATTGATTTTGCATCCGACAAATTTATATTGGTCGAAGCATTCCTCCATTCAGCCATATCACCATGCTTCAACCTTTTTGCCACCGACAGAATCAAAAGAGGCAAGCCACCACAATTCTCGACCACTCCATCCACCAAGGGTTTAAAATCAGGATCGTTAACTTTGTCCTCCACTGTCCTTTCGAAAAGTCTTCGGGCTTCTCCATGCTCCAACTCATTGAGTCGGATTTCTCTATCAGTGCTCATGCCAGTGCGCAACACATCTCGGTATCTAGACGTTAGCAATAACTTGCAGCCTCTCACTTTATTATCATCCCCGCAAGGTATTCCAACTTCCTTCAACTCTAGCTTCTTCCACAAATTATCTAAAATTATGAGAATCTTCTTTTTAGGATCACTCTCTAATCTCTTGCACAAACGATCTGCTCTCCCGCGAGCAGGTTCATCGTTTGTTAGCTTCAGACCCAGTGCATAAGCGATTTCTCCCTGGATTCTTTTTAGATCTGGATTGCGGGATACATTTGCAACAGCAATCACATCGAATAGCTTCTCTTGCTTTACTCGCCTTTCAACATCCTCCAAAAGCTTGGACTTGCCAACCCCACCTGGTCCATACACCCCAATCACACGGACCTTGTCATCAGCCATGGCCTTTATTACATCCTCTGTGATTGAAGCCCTGGAATCCAGGACATCTTCTTTCTTGTCACCAGGTCTTGTAGCGGACGTGGTAGCAGTGACAATTCCAATCGGAGTATCCTCATGGTAGACCTTTTGGAAGATGGTTTTTGTGCTTTCGTCGCGGAGTTCTTGAATGACTGGAGTCATCTTCTTCACCTTCCTGCCAATTGGATGGCGGACCACGGGGTTGGGAAGCCACCCACGGAAGCAAGCATTTTTTGCTCTTGCGCCACGTTTCAAGAGGTTATCTGCCTTCTCAATCTCCTCCTTCACACTCTTCAGCCAATTCTCAACATCTGTGTGTATACGTTTTCCATCATACGCGGCTTCCTCGACAGAGCTATGCACCCTTTCCCTCGCAGCCTTCAGCTGCTGGACTCCATTGTCGAGATCTTCGACGTAGCTCTTGTAGCACAGCACGTACCCAAACTGGCGTCCGATGGGAGCAATCAGGTACTCGACGAGTTTCGAAACAAGGCTCTCTGCGGCGGAGGCAGCAACTGCCTCTGCCATAATTTCTCCTTTAATTTCTAGAATTTCCTTTTTCCCACCTCTTTCGTTCTTCTTGTTGTTGCTTCCTTTTATTATTCGCTTGAACAAATGGGTGAGGAGGAAACTGAAAAGAGAACATAACTAATCAGTTAGAACTGTGAAACAAAACGAGACTTGAGGAATATCAACAATTGTCGATTCTTTTGAATATTTACAGTCGGAGTCATTATTTCTCAATATTTCAAATCTTAAAGCATTTCTTTTCAATTTTATGATTTCGCAAGAACGCAATAATAAGATGCCATGTCATCCATAAATTAAAATGGAATTTCATTAGAATGGCTACATCTAAATGTGAGAAATTCTAAATTAAAGGACAATATTGCACCAAGTAAAAATCTTAATGCCGTTGCTTCATTTTTAATAAAATGAACAGTGTGGGGCCATTTCTTACCCTCTTTGGCTTAGTAGCAATATTTTGTCAATCACTAATTCACCCTGCTTTTTTCTCTCTCATCTCCTCCTCGCCTTCTAGGTTTATTGTCGATTGACTAAAATATCCTCCTATCTTTGAAAACCAATTAATCATCAATTTGAGATTTTTCATGGTATTAACTCAATTTAACGAAAACTAACAGAGGGCAAATTTGTCACATGTGTACCGGTTTGAGATTTTTTGTGATAAAAAATCAATTCATGGTAAATTTGTCACAATTGTACCCGGTTTAGGGTTTTTGGTGGTTAAAAAAATAATTTAAGGTAAATTTGTCACAAGTGTAGCAGTTTAAGATTTTTGGTGATAAAAAAAATAATTTGGGATGAATTTATTATATGTGTATCAATTTGGGGTTTTTCGTGGTATTAATCCATAACTAAACATACTAATTAAATGTTTTCACACGCCCACCTTTCAAGGAAAAAACAAAAAGGATGACTATTAATCAACCATTTCGGTCTTTTATTATAGGCAATCTTTTGAAAATAATATAAGCAAAGTCGGGGTCGGTACGTGATTCCACCGATTCAACCGGTCTAACAGTTGATACCATCGATTTGAGTCTAAAAGGGAAAATTACCAAAATAGTCCTAAACCTATTGCCACTGTTGCAATTCAATCTTAAATCTTTTACATTTGTGCCAATTCGAGTACATTTGGCCTGCTAGCGTTGACGTGGCACCTGTCGAGCCGGCGTGGCAAAATTTAAAACCTATTTAAATAATATTTTAATTATTTTTTTTAATTTTCTTTTCTATTTTTTTGGCATAGAAAAGGATCGCGAGGTGGGGTTGCGGGTGAAGGCCGCCTTCTCCCCTAGCCGGCGAGGCTGCCTCGCCCGCACGGAGCGAGGCCGGGCAAGGGCCTTGGCCATCTCGTCGATGCTTGGTGAGGGCTTCGCGGCCCTCGCCTAGTGGCGCCGAACTCCGATGACCCTCACCAGCCACAAAGAACAAGGATAAAAAATCAGAAAAGAAAAATATATAAATAATTTAAAAATTTTAAGAATATTAAATGAACACCACGACGGTCCGAACCCGGTTCAAGTACAAATATCTTTAAAATTCTGCCATGTTAGCGCCCGGTAGTGCCACGTTAGTGCTTCGGCCCACCAAATGGATGAATTGGCATAAATGCAAAAGTTTAGGACTAAATCAACAAAAAAAAAATAGGCTTAAGACTGAATTGACACAATTGCAATAGGTTTAAGACTGTTTTGCTAATTTTCCCAATCTAAAAAACGAAGTAATAAGAAATATATGTAATGATAATTTTGTAAAGAAAAATTGACACTAATAGTCTCTAAATTTGTCTCACTGTGCAATGCCATCTTTGGACTACTAATTCATTTAATACGGTCCTTAAAATATTTGTAAATGTTCAATTCGTCTCGAAGCTTTCAATTTGTTCCATCTAATCTCTCAACTTTGCATGATAAAGTCAAATTAGTTCTTCCGTAACAGTCACATGTTTTCATAATCACTCTATTTTCCAGATTTTAGAATATTTTTTCATTTTTATCCTTTTTGCTAAATCAACAAAGTACCTCTGAAATGAGTTTGTGTTGCAGTTATTTAACACACTTTGTTTCTTCTTGTTCTTCCTGTTCTTTTCACTTTTGAGTTGTTTCTTCTTCTTCTTCCTGTTCTTTTCACTTTTGAGTTTTTTAAGGTAAAATCAATACAACCAAATTACAAGACAAAGAGGTTGAAAGTGAAACAAGCACCGATAGTACACGAAAAATAGATATAAATTAACACACATACCAGGAGTGGCTTCACAGTGAGGCTGCAAGAGGAACCGAGGTTCCTTGGCTTTAGTACTGACTTGTTTGGAAGATGGATGAAAGGCAACGCAGGCCAAAAACCAATGCTACTGACATCAGAATATAAGTGGACATATCAGCATGCCGCAAAAATAAGTGGACACGGTGGGGGAAGAGTACAGCAGGGAACTGAAAATTCAAGAAAGAGAATTGTAATCGAGGAAGATGTTTCGACACCTCCAACTTCGAATTAGAGTGGCCAGATGGTGAAGGAATTTTTTGCTCAGTTCTTGCATTAAACACTAAGCCCGACTCATTGGACTAGCAATGTACAGCTACAGAAATTAAGAAACGCAATTAGCAGTCAATGTGTTGTTCCAAGAAACTATACCTTGGAATTGTCCAAACTCTCTCTCTCTCTCACATGCCACACAAATACCCACGTTCTTTGTTCATCGAAAAAAAACTTACGATTAAATAATTGTTTAGTTAAGAAATGTACTTTAGAGGGAAATGATGAGGACAGAATCATCACGTGGTTCTATCACATTTGCCCAGATAAATAATTGCAAGCGACCATCGGACAAAGACAAACAAAACAAGGCAACAAAAAATCACAACTTTATCGACACACAACTTGCTACTAAGAAATTAATCAGTTGAGAAATAGCGTGTACTATTAAACAAAAATGATGAAGTGGGACAGAGATTGTCCAGACATTCATTGACATAACCCGTTTACATGAATCAACTAAAGCCCTGACAGATTTCCGACTTGTTGATGGCGATTACCTCAACGTCTTTCTTTCCTTCTTCATTCACAGAAAAATTAATGCTATGGTCGCAAATTGATCTTTTTCAGATAGACATTCTCAAATAATTGGTCTTTTGCTAAAAGATGTTTTGATCGACACTTATTGTTTACCAAAAACGAATAGTATTCATGTTAGATGATGCTACTCCTCAAAGGCCACGTAACCATCTTTACCGGCAGCTTTTGCAAGATGTTGAATAATATGCTTCAAATTATTTTCCTCAAACTAAACCAAAAGGCATCATTCTCCAATGATCAGGCTTTGTGAAAATTGTGGTGCGTTGTGGTACCATAGACTAGTTTTCCTCAAACCCTTCCCATCTAGTAAGGACGAGTTTTGATTAATAAGAAATAATTCACAGGAACTCTACCTGAGATTGCCCTTTCTCGCTTACGAAACCTACTCGTAAGGGCGTAAGTAATGATTTCTTCATCGCCATTTTCTATTTGTCACATTAGTGTGTACAGTAAAAAAAATTATTTATTAATTTCTTTGTGTTTGGAATAATGTAGCTAGCGGACGGCTCATTTTAAACTTCCGCTGTTGCTATAAAATGATAACAAACCTATTTTGCTTTTGTTGTATTCCTTTTGGCACTAGGATACATTTTGAAACCTTCTTTATCGGGTGCATATGACGGTAAAAACGGTGCCACATCTGCCATTTGGGATAAAAAAGATATTTTCTTTTTGCGCTTTACTTTGAATAAAGCAGATGAAAATTTAATAAAGTACAAGCGGGGTTGTCCGCAAAAGGAATTTGCTGTATAGGTACATTAATCAAAGGTTAGGGCTCTTAAGCAAAGAATTTCACTTGTCCACCTCTCAAGAAAAAACAGAGGATTTTTAATCAACCATTATCGTCTCTAATTATAAGTAATGTTTTGAAAATATCATAACTGGAGTGAGGGCCAATATGTGATTCCATTGGTTTAAATGGTGTAACCGTTTACGTTGACCGGTTTACATATGACGAATAAATTAGTAAGCATTATATATAATGATACTTTTGAAAAGGGGAAATCGACACTAAAAACTTTCTAAGCTTTGTTCCAATGTACAATTCCATTCTTGGACTTTTGATTCGTTTAATATGGTCTTTGAACTATTCTTGAATGTGCAATGTAGTTTCTAAATTTTCAATTTGTCCAATTTGGTTGCTCAACTTTTAGTGATACATCAAATAGGTCGTTTGGTACTATTCACAAATTTTTATAACTAAACTGTTTTCCATATTTTATAATATATTTTCATTTCAATTATTTTCTTAAATTAACAAAAAAAAAAGATATCTTTTTATGCTATTCCTGCTATTATGAGTCTCAGTGTCTTTACAAAATAGGCCGAACTATCTAAATGTCTGTGAGCAAAGAGACTAGCTAATTTTGCCAAGTTCACCTTATTATTTTCAGGTCCCACAGTACTACTTATAAAGAGATGGTTAATCATGAAGTCATACAATCACCATTTTAGAGAAATGTAAAAGCTTAGAGAGAAATACGCGTTGATAGCACACGGAAACACGGAAAATAGATATGTAATGACACACGTACCAGGAGTGGCTTCTCTATAAGGATAGGAAAATCAAGATTTCTTGGGTTATAACTCGTCTGCAAGGGATGAAGGGTAATACAAGCCGAAACCAGTCCTGATAACACCAGAATATAAGCGTTCATATCAGCACAACGCAAAAACAAGTGGACACTGTGGGTGAAGAAAACAGTAGGGAACTAAAAATTCATTCAATAGAAAAAGTAATTGAGGCAGATGTTACAATACCTTCAGCTTCCACTTGGAATGACCGGATGATGAAGGGATTCTTCGTTGAGGTTTTTTTGTTTTTGCTTTTTTTTTTTTTTTTTGCTTCTAGGGTTGAATCAATAGAACTAGATTACCAAACAAAGAAAGTCAAACAAGTGTTGATAGCACAAGAAAAGTAGATATATAATGACACACAAGCTAGGAGTGGCTTCACGGTAAGGATGCATGGGGAAACTAGATTTCTTGGATTCTGACTTGCTGCAAGATGGATGAAGGGTGATGCACGGCAACACCAATCCTGATAGCATCAGAATATAAGTGAAGACATCAGGATGATGCTGATAGCACATGAAAAGTAGATATACGATAACACACATACTAGGAGTGGCTTCACCGTAATGGAAGAGGAACTGAGATTTATCGGCTTCACTTTAGACTTATGTGCAAGATGGATGAACGGCAACGCATGCCAAAACCAGTGCTGATAACACTAGAATATAAGCGGACATATCAGCATAACGGAAATCAACTAAACACTGTGGGGGAAGAAAACAAGAGGACACTGTGGGAGAAGAAAACAAGAGGACACTGTGGGAGAAGAAATTAGCAGGGAATTGAAATTATATATTTCAGTAGAAAATGAAATGGAGGAAGATGTTACAATACCTTCAGCTTCTACTGGAAATGACTGGAGGATGAAGGGATTCTTCGCTGAGTTCTTGCGATGGGCCGATGACAGTGAATATACAAAGACCAATATGGGCGAAGGGCAACAAGTCGTTGGCCTTTTTTATAATGAGCTCTAGTGACTCAGGACAAGCTGGCATTAGGTAGTCAATAAGAAAGTACTAAGCCTCACTTATTGGACTGGCAGCTATGTACACTTTCACAGGCCATGTGCTGTCAAACAAATAAAGAAACACAATTAGTGGGCAACGAACAACTTGCCAAACAACTTGTGATTAAGAAATTGGTTAGCTGGGAAATGTATAATACTAGAGGGAAATGATGGGGAAAGAGTTTAACACGTGGTTCTCTCCAACTCGCCTGGGTAAATAATTGCAAATCACCAACGGGCACGGACAAACAAAACAAGGCAAAAAAAAAAAAAATCACAACTTCATCAACACAACTTGCAATTAAGAAACTGCTCAATAGAGAAATAGTGCGTAATATTAAAAGGAAATGATGAAGAGGGACAGACATCACCATCGCCCTCGTCTGTGGCGGCGACCTTGGCCAGCTCTTTGCCAAAAAAAAAAAAACAAAACAAAATAAAAACAACAACAAAATGTAATAATAATTTCAAAAAATTATCAAAATGTTATTAATAAAATTGCCGCGTCAAGGCTACGTCACGCGGTTTCCAGCCAAAATTGGCCGGATGAAAAAAGGTTTAGTACTCAATTGAAAAAAAAAAAGAGTTTAGGATTGAATTGACACAATTTCGTAATAGGTCTACGATTTTTTGAGTAATTTCCCCAAAAGTTGAACAACTCAACATTGTAATCTATCGAGGGTCGAAAGTGGATAAATACCCTAATTTCTCGAAATACTTTGAAAGTATATGTGACATCCCGAATTCCGACCCACTTTCGAAGCTATGAATGAATGAAATATCTCATTGATGTATTTCAGTCTAATCTCACTCGGAGTTGATCCCTCTCGAAGCGGACTAACCAAATGGGAATGGCTAACTAGGAAAATCAAGTACGTGGACCTAAGAACTTGATCTTGGATTGACTCTTTGGCCATGAAAATTGTCGAGGGAATATTCCGGACCAATATAGGCCGATCCTAGAATGATTAAGGAACGATTTGGATAATACCCTACGCTTGGATCACGGGTGATTCCGTTTGACCTCGTATGGGTTCCGAACGTCCCTAAATTATTTTCTAACAATCGTGCCCATCGGGACTAGTGATTGACCCTCATAATTGAATGACAACCAAAGTCACCATGGCTCGAGAAATTCTTAAACGTGATGTAAATCACGGGTCGATACGCGTAACTCCTAAAAGCCGCCCGTTAGTTTGAGATACGCTGAAATTTCAATTAATCGAGATTGATCGCGAATTTAACTTCGAAATTAGATGTCGGACCTTCGGGGTTCCAATAATAATATTTTGGACGTCGCCTCATCCCGAGCATGTATATTTCACAATTCCGCCCAAAGTGTTCGAAAAGTGAAATCCTGATTGGATATGGGAAAGGAGATGAATTATTGGTGGGACCCACGAGTCTTTGTCTCATTATTTCTAAGACCAAGAATTTTAGTCAAAATTTTCATCCCAAAATATCCTAGCCTAGCTTATCTATCCACCATCTTCATCTCCTTCATTTGGACAAAATTTTCTCTCACTTCTCTCTCTCGCCCAACCCGCTGCCCTGTCCCGACAGCTCCACTGTTCCGGCCATAACTTTTTCATCCGATATCGGTTTGAGGTAAGACCACTTCCATTTGAAAGCTTATTGTCTTAGCTTTCCAGAGACATATTATAAGCTCGATTTGGCCTGGTAGTTTTTCCCGTAGGTCCGTTTGAAGGGGCAAAGGTCCAGATGAGGCAAATCTGACCCGGTTTGAGAGAGGGCCTTTTTGCTTCGGTTTCTCGTCGGAAAACTTGCTAAAATAGTGGTAAGTTGGTTCCTAAACCTTGATTAGGTATCTAGGTTGCTAAGAGACTTGAGATTGAGTAGATTTGGGTGAAAAATTGGTTGTTTTTGGCCATTTTCATGCCATGGCCGAGAATGAGAGGGAGAGGAGAGAGAAATTGGTGATCTTGCATGAATAGTAAAGTCAAGAGAGATTGTGTGTGGTCAAAGTTGACCATAGTTACTTTTTGCTAATAATTGAACTATGGTTGGGTTATGTGTTAACTCTAGTTATTTTTTTAACTATGGTTAAATTAGATTTTAACCGTAGTTACTTTATATGTGACATTATTGTTATGCCACGGTATTTAATTGTATGTGACATAATTTCGTTACGCCACGGTGTTTATTTATATAGGACTAAATGTTGTTATGCCACAGTATTTAATTAGACGTGGTATTACTATAGTTCAATACTATAGTTGTGAATTTATTTGTACGTTAGAAATTAATATTTGATCGGCCCGGATAAATTTCTACGTTAGTATAATATGGGCGCTGGCGTAGATTAAATTTATGTGGTGGCGTAGATTAAATTTATGTGGTAGTGTAATTGATCGGGAGGTCTCGGTTTAATTTATGGATTAGCGTGAGTCAATCGGGTGGTCCGATTTATTAATTCTCTAACGTGAGTGAATCACGTGGTTCCGATCGAGTATTTGCCCAAGACAATTTAATCGAGTGGTCTCGATTGGGCAATTGAGAAAAATTGGAGAGATCGCATGGTCCCGATCTTTTGTTAGAGAAAATTGGTGAGACCGGATGATCTCGATCCGCTAATCAAGGAATCTAGCAGGATCACGTGGCAAGAATTGATCGATCGGAAGTATTTAAAGGATCGTGTGATATCGGACGAGTGATCGGGAAATTATTGTGGTATATGGTCTTAAGTGGAATGAAAGAGAGGAAATGTGGAATTTTTACCCTGAGGCGTTATGACGCGGGGTTTGTACTTTATAAGACCATATGTTGCCCGGAGGCGTTATGACGCGGGCTCGATGTTAGATTGAGGAATTATAGCCTGAGGCGTTATGAAGCGGGCTTTACTATTATTATACCCCGAGGCGTTAAACGCGGGGTTATGAGTATTATAATATCCTGAGGCGTTAAACACGGGATAGTGACTCGAGGCTTTATTACGCAGGTCTGTCTATTCTCGAAAGTATGAAAGTCGTGTTCAATTAAGTCGTCCGAGACCAAAGTGAGTCGTGTTCGACTAATTGTCCGAGACTTAATCCGGTCGTGTTCCTATGTGTCCGAGACCGAGATTTATGGGTCGTATTCAATCAAGTCAGTCCGAGGCCAAAGTGAGCCGTATTCGTCGATTGTCTCGAGACCGGGAAAGTATGATGGTCGTATTCAATCAAGTCGCCCGAGGCCAAAGTGAGCCGTATTTGTCCGATTGTCTCGAGACCGAGAAAGTGTGAAAGTCGTGTTCAATTAAGTCGTCCGAGACCAAAGTAAGTCGTGTTCCGAGACTTAATCCGGTCGTGTTCCTATGTGTCCGAGACCGTGATTTATGGGTCGTATTCCTATGAGTCCGAGACCCTAGTATATATATATGTGGAGCCGTGTTCCATAAAGGTCCGAGGCTCAATGTTATGAACTTGTATGAAGTCGTGGAGTACCGTGGAATATTTTTGGAGTAACGTGGAATTTTATACGATAGCCTGAAGCGTGGAACGCGGGCTTTGGAGCAACGTGGAATATTTTTTATTCCCGGTACGAGACGTGAAATATCAATATGAGGGTAACGTAGAATATTTGAGAAAGTGTGGGAATTTTCGGAACAAGTATGGTATATTCCGGGATTTATTAGTTGAATTATTGAGGTAAAGAAGGATATGTTGAAAAGTTGCTGTTTTTAAAACTTGTCCTGGAGGCACTAGAGCCCTAACCTAGGGTTAGGGGCTAGCTTACTCGAGATTTTATCTCACCCCGTCGTGGGTTCGTTGTTTTTCGGACACTCCGCATCGAAATGAATAATCCGCCCGGGAGATTCGATATTCCCCAAGGTCATGGTACCAAGAGAAGATGGGGAGGTTGTAGAGCGATCGGATGCGGAACAGCCACCCGAGATTGACGAGGATAAGTTGGAGGCGAGAGTCGATATCGCACCGGATAGCGAGGACGAGGCCTAGGGTAGTTGGCCTCTTGAGCTTTTGTAGAGTATTTTCTTTGGTAGCATAGCGGGCTTCGACCACGTAATCTTTTGTTATAGTTGGTCACGAGGCTTGTATGTGGCCTCGAAACCCTAGGTTTGAAGGTTTTAACAATTGTGTATATGTACATAAGTTGTTTTACCGTCCCAAGTCATCGTGATGTTAATTAATTTCTGTACGGGGAATTGTTTCTACTTCCGCAAGAGTTATATCTGTTGGCCTTTTGATCTTGGAGAACTGTACGTAAGTATGGCCAAAAGGGATGTTATCGAGCTCGCAGGATTCGGGTCGTGACAGTATATGCAATAGGGGCACTCGTTAGGTTGGAGAAATGTTCCATCCCAAAATATTATTTCTTTTGGTCAATACTTATTGTTGGAAAACTCATGCAAGGGTGGAGATTCTAAAAGGTCGATGCACTTGGGCCAAAAAACAAGAAGGTTTATGCACGCATGTGCACTCTCGATCTACTGCAAATATAAAATCACTTTTTTGTCGAATGTTAAAGAACAGTCCCATTTGATGATTGGATCAACAGTTGGTTGGCCTTTTCGATAATGAGCACTAGTTTCTGACTTGAGCAAAGTTGCTACAGGACAAGTGTGCATTAGGTAGTCCAATACTATAAGCCCGACTTATCGGACTAGCAGCTAATCAAGAAACACAATTAGAAGCCAATCGGTCAATGTGGGGTTCTCAACGAACCATCCTAGGTATTGTCCAAACTCTCTCTCCCTCTCTTCATGCAACACAACTACCCCATGTTCATCATTTTTTAAAAAAAAAAAGGCTTGCAAATAAAGAGTTGATTAGTTGAGAAATTTAGGATATTAAAGGGAAATGATGAGGGCAGAATTCATCGCTGGGGTTCTGACCAACTTGCCCAGATAAATAATTGCAAATCGCCATCCTACAGAGAGACAAATGAAACAAGGCAACCAAAATCACTACTTTATCAACACACTTGCATTTAAGAAATTGGATCAGTTGAGAAATAGTTTATAGCATCTGTCGGAAACGATGAAGCGGACAAACATGTGGACCGGACCCCGCTTCTTTCTCTTTTTCATTCGTTTTTCCATTAACCATGCTATTGGATCTCGTAGGAGGGCAAGGTGTTCATAGTGGTAATTAATTTTTAAATGATGCCATTCTTAAAGAGCGACATAAATCGTCTTCTTTGCTGGCTAATTTTGCTAGATGTTGAATGGTATGCTTCGTATATTCATTCCATAATGACCTGGCTCTGTGACAATCATAGCGAGGTGCGGTCCCATAAATAAGAAGTTTTCCTCGAACCCTTCCCATAAAAAAAGGACAAGCTTTCATTACGTAGCAATAATTTATATGAGCACGCCTTAAGATTCTCCTTTCTCGCTTACAAATGTGTTGAAAGAGACTAATATTCTTTTTTTAAGTTGTGATTCAGATAAGCCAAAACCATAATCGTAAGGGCCTAAGTAATAATTTCTTCATCACAGTACACATTTTCTTTATGTTCATAGCAAACTAAATATCTTTATTAAAAGCATTTGCCTAATGGACGCCTTTTTGATTAGGGGTGTCAAACAAAACAATATACCCGAATTGAAACATGAACCGACCCGAATTTTTAATTAGTTAACAATAATTTACATTAGCACGCCTTAAGATTCTTACAAATGTGTGGGAAGAGACTAATATTCTTTTTTTAAGCTATGATTCATACGAGATAAAAACATAATCGTAAGGGCTTAACTAATAGTTTCTTCGTCTCCATACACATTTGTAAATTTATTTATTGAAAGCATCTAGCTAGTGGACGCCTTGTTGATAGGATCTTCCACTGTTGTTGAAAAAACAAGCCTATTTAATTTGACCGAGTGGACTCATGCGAAGCTTCTTTTAGTTAAATTTGACCCTTTACACGAGAAATAAATTTCACTTAAATTATTTGGGTGCTTGGTGGGATCACTTCCCTTGAATCCAAAAAGACACAAACAAGAACAAAAAGACAAAAACACTCTTGAAAGTCATTAATCCTGATAATGAGATTAAACGGAAGCTAAAAGTTTCAAAACCTGATTTTATCAACAGAATTTTTATAGTATAGCCATATTCTCGCTCCTCTAACGTTTTTTTCAATATATTATCATTACCCATTAGTGAAGATGAATCTTACACAAGCCACCACAAAACCCTATGCGGTTATTTTAATATACTAGGTTTTATATTCCTCAATTCATATAAGATATTAAGACTGTTAGAAAGTCACATTTATCATATCTTTATTTTTGGTAATTATATACCATCTTTTGTTGCACCTTTTATATAAAACTCAGAATCTGGTAACCCTAACTTGACGTATATACGTAATTAGTGGAGGCAGATGCTTTTATTTTTTTACGTTTTTATTGCTTCTTTTGTTTTCCATCAGAAGTGTTGTCGACTTATGTTTCCTTTTTTGATTTGTTTTATTGGGTTTTTTTGAATCCATCAGAAGTGTTGTCGACTTTTGTGCTATAAGTATGGGAGGGAGTTGTTTGTGTATATAAAGAAGCCATTGAAGCAGAATAAGTTTTTCACTTTAAAGCAGATGGTTAAATCACAGTCGCTAGTTGTCATTTTCCACTTTAAACTCCCTCATATACCTTCAAGCATTTGCGAAGTGCAGCAACAATGATTATATTTTGAAGGGCATAATTGCACTCTTAAAAGAGAGACCAACTTCCACAATTTTCCCTTAATAAGTATAGACATAGATATTATATTATCTTCCTTTGCGAGGATAAAAAAAAAACACTTTGAAATTTAATTTTAATATTCATTTTAGACTGGATCAATGGGCAGATCAATCTAGAATCGGGTCCAAATATTCAAGCACCATGCTCAATATAACAAGATAGAGAAGGCCTCGTCATGGGGACTGGGCTCAAGGAGGAAACTGCAGATCTAGTCTAATTCATTTGCACTACGGTTTGGCCAATTGAATTGGGTCTTTCTTTCCATAAAAGTTCTCTATGCCTAACTTCCTGACAAGAATTCTCATCTTAAGGCTTACCCATTTAAATCCTTTCATCGAGCAAATTGGATCTACAAGGCATTCGTGCTAACCATTCTATTTCTCTATTTATGTTTCAAACCTGTTTCGGAACGGTTTGGAACAAAAAATTCGTTTAGTAATGTAATTATATTTTTCTATTTCTGCAACCAATTTTTTGTTTCAGAAATAGATTTGAAAGAAAAATGAGAAGTTAAAAATTGCAACTTCTTTGTACCATAAACAGATATGAGAAATAACCTACCAAAATCATTCGCTTTTTTTTTTCAAGCCCTCGTCGCACTCTCTTTGTCCCCCTTCTTTTATCGGTTGTCGCCTCCGCCAACCTCCGCTTGCCAACCCCCAGCCCGCCATTGTAATCCACTGTCGCCACCACCATTGGCTGTTGACGCCAACCACCGTGACCACTATTGGCCACCGCCACGGCTAACCCCCGCCTATCGTCACCCACCACCGACCTCGCCTCCCATCGCTAACCACTCGCCCATTGTTGTAACCACCGCCAGCCTCCACCTCCCGTTGCCAACCACTCCACCGCCCATTGCTGTGACCATTGCAAGCCTCCGAGGACCCTATCATGCCGACTACCGCCCGCCGCCGACCTCGGTTACCCTCCGCCGCCCACCGCTACAACCATTGTCGGTCACCGGCCATTGGCCTACTTCGTGCAAAGATCGGCGACCGCTGTCACCCACTGTCGACCCTGCCATTGCCGCCAACCGCCAACCTCTACCCGTCGCCTCCGCTAGAGTAAAAAAAAAAAAAATTTATTTTTAACTTGTAAATAATATTTTCTAATAATAAAAAAATATTTTCTAAAGGAATTTAAAAAATAAAAATGAAGTATAATTTTTTGTAGAAGATTTTGTGTTAATAATATTTCGAAGTAAAAATTTTCAACCTTCATCAAATGAACTTTTATTTCAGGAATAGAAATTTTATGTTGTTATCAAACACGTTTGTTTGCTTAAAAACTCATCCGTAAACTAAAAATAGAAAAATCTATTTCTAGCTAGAAATTGATTCTAAAAAATATAATAGTTATCATTCGCACCATAATCTATGGTACCACTAGTAGATTAAGAGCTTAGTCTTGTGGATAAATTCAACTCTTTGGTCATCTGGTGAAATGTTGACATTTTCTCCCATAAGTTTCCTCTCGCCCTCGACTCAAATGTAGTAAGAGAGTGGAACTATTGTTTTGGGCCTCTTTGGTCTCATAACTCATGGGCCTATTAGGTTTTGAGCCTAGCTAGATAGACATAACTTCTAAATTTTAATCTTATCTAGGGTCATATTTACTAGGAGACAAAGGAGGATTACCTCAAATAATCACTTCTATTTGTGACATATGGGGATAAGAATTCAATTTAGTCAACTATCTTTGAATAGTTCCAACTTTCAACCTACTCTTGAATAGTAGACAAAGTCCATGATTCCCGTCCACATTATTAAGAATCAAAATAGTCTGTCTCTGGTTTTCTATCAATTTTGAAATAGAACCTTGGAAAATATAGTTGGCATAGTTGGTTGGGGCGTTAGGAGATTTCCAGATGGGGAACTGAAATCACTTCTCCAAATACCGCCACTACGTGCGAACTGCATAAAGTCAAGGCGATACATGCATAGACTAAACGGCGTAAACTTTAACTCTTGGCTGTACTCGTGATAGACCTGAAACGTACATCGTTTGTAGTAAATTACTTCTTCAGTGGGCAGTACCCGTAAACCAAAGGTACAAGAAAATCGTAATTGAAGATCTACCAAATCTATTCTTTTATATAAGTTCTCCTACCACAGAGTCCTATTAGCAAATATCCTGCTACATATTGTAAGTGATTCTCGGCTATCCTTCGTTCTAGATGACAGAACAAATCCTTTTGCTTCTCTCACTTGCTGCACTTGGAACCATTACACGAATTCCTCCTTTTGGCTGGCCTAAATTTTGCTGGATTGATTGGTCGGTTTGGTGTACATTCTTTCCATATTGCTGCGAATACCATCTAAGATTAATTTCCGATGGTCCCCACATCCACGCACCCACTTTTCTTGCCAAGAATTATATAATTATATTCAGCCCCCATTTTCCTCTTTGTTTCCTCTTATAATTATATTCAGCCAAATATCCCTATATTCGAGTACTCCTTGGTTAAATCCAAACCAAGAGATGGCACATATGATATTTTGGTGATCAATGCCTCACTCTCAATTTAATGTCGTCCAATCAAAAGCGAGTGAAAGAAAATCATGGTGAAGTGATCGGGATAGACGTCCAAAGACAAATTCTAGTCATTATCTGACTGCTAAAATTCGTTTCATTCACGAAAGGATCTGATTTAGTTTGGAAGTTTGATTATTTGGATTTCTAATAGAAGTTGCATAATTGGATAGAAGATCAATGTCGTCTAGTCTATGAACTGCTCTTAACACCTAGCCTCGCCTTGCTCTCTCTCGATCGAGTCCACACCAAAATAAATGAGTCACCATTATATCTTCATATCGCGAAAAGCATGGCAAAGAGCTTACTGAATTACTAGTGGGAGGAACGGTCACTAAATCTCCATATGGATTTTCTCTAGACTTTCATTTCATTCCAAACACTCTGTTCCATTGTGAGAAGGACATTTAACCTGAAAGACCCGACAAAGGTTTGCGAATCGACCAGAATAAAATGGTTATGATCCATCGTTTCATGGTCGGATCCAGATTTGATCCAGTCTGGTCCTATTTTGCTTTTGCAACAAGCGTTGTAATAGTTGTCCGTTTGATTGATCCCTGAATTATTGTTGAAACATTTTGAATTGACCAATGATTCTGTGAACGATTTTTTTTTCCTGAACTCAGTACAAATGCACAAACTAATAGAAAACAATCTATGTACTAAGCAACATGGCAGTTTGCTCGAAAGTCGAAATGATAATGACCACTCAATCTTGGACATTCTTCCTTTGCAATCACCGAAATTCTCTTCATGAAATAATAATCACACTTACAAGAATATTAACGCGACTCGGCTATTTGGAGGTCCATGAAATGCCCTAATAGTAAAACAAACTTATTAAGTCCAAGCATTTTGCCTGTGCATGTGATCTTAATTCAGGGCGATGTAAATGTAGTGGATGGGATTCAATCTAGTGACTTTCAATTTATGAACTGGAAAGTCTCTGACCACTCATAATCGTAGGAGAAGAAACCGAAGCAATATAACCCTAGTGTACGACAAAACCTCTAGAAAAGTCTTTTCATAAAACTTGAATGAAATGTATAGGGCGAATGGAACTGCTAGTACCTTTACTTTTTCAATTTGTTCAATATTTTTTATGTACTTTTTTTTCCAATATGATCTCTAATTTTTTTTTTCTGATCATGCTGGTCCTTTGGGTTTTTTTTTTTTGGTCGTAAATATAACTAGCATTACTGGTAATTAGAGTTTCGTACAAAAAGTTCAAACGAGGAGCATTGCCACATAGTAACTCCCAGAGGGATTGAGGCGGGGAAGAGACCCAATTTACTGGAACACGATTAGAGCTATGCATGTTAGCGACCTAATCAACGGCATAATTTGCAGTCCTCATGCAGTGGGCCATGGATACATTTTGGATACATATCGCCCATTAGTGCGACGCTTACAATCGGATAAACTAGAGATGAGATGGAATTCTTTGACTAAGATAAAATTATTGAAAAATTAAAGTAAAATCACAGAGACTAAGTGAGAGAATTTGACAACTTCCAAGTAGGTACATTAAATGGTAATCTAATATTTGTGAGAACGGTACAAAGAAACGGAGAAAGTGGAAATAACAAATAAGGCAGATGCACAGGTAAGTTTGCGGAAGTAACGAGCAAGAGCTCGTCATTGAGTTGCACGTGTCAACACTTTGTCTTTTTTTTTTAAATCTAATTTTATTCTATCATATTCTACTATACAAGCCACATGGTGTGAACGTACGCGTTCCCACTCCCATCTCCCTCTTCCCAAATGAGAAGAGTGGCCACTAGGGCTTGAGTTGCTCGTGTTAGCACTTTGTCTTTGAGTGAGTCTAACTCTTCTTGTCCAAGATGGTCGAAGTCAGAAACAGTACAAAAAGACTAACTGAAAAACACTTTATATTTAGCATCAACATTTTCTACGAGAATACAACGGCCCAATCATGTTTTGTCGAGTTAATTGATTATTTATGGTCAAGTCACGAAGGCAGACAAAGTGATATCTATGTATCTCTATGCTATGAACTGAAGTAAAATGATGGAGCAGTAGACACTAAACTAACTCGAATTATGATAGCTTCAGTAGGATAATACTTGTCAATCCATGTGATAATAGTACTTGAGACTGTCAAGAGCTATGGACCTAATATTGTGAACAATTGTCCAGTAAAAGAAGACGGATCAAACTAATCATCCTGGCATGGACATCCATAAGATTTCAAAAGCTGGAGTCACTGTCGACGCCATGTAAAATTGCACAAAATATATATGAAGCTATGATACCCAACGTGATGCTCTTCCAAGAATCAAGGACAATGTTTTGGCAAAGCCAAAACAAAATCAAAATATGCTATGTCAAACAAACAGCCACTATTGTCTATATATATATATATATATATATATATATATATATATATATACACAAAAGAACCAACAATACATCTTGCATATTCTCAAAGCAATGTCAAAGATGTCAATATATTTCTATGAGGCGTTGTATGCATAAAGCAGATCATGCTCAAGGAGGAAAAATCAGTCAAGATAAACTTCAAGATAAATTTCCTCCGCCTGGTCTGATTGTGACTTCGGTACAGCTTTGAAGCCCTTAGAATTGGTACCCATAAGAGCAACCTTCTTGCAGATGAAAATATCTACTGTGAACGTCTGGTGTTCAAAGGACACCTGCTTATTCGGATTGCTGGACTTCTTCTTCTTTTGATAAGTGTATGGCTGGCTATTATCATCATCCAAATAGTCTTCAACTCCCAAGAAACTTCATGGTGCTATGTGAGGTTGTTCAGACAAATAAAACAAGTGTCAAGCTTACCAATCAGCAATATCTTCTTAGTACATGAAAGACCTTGGAGACTATGCATCTAATACCCGATAAACACACTAACAAAACATTAAGTTTTACCCACAAAACGGGTCACCTAAAAGCCAACACTCATACAAAATTTCTATCCAACTCGATAAAGGATAGACCACCCACACATTCAATTGATTATTTGCTCAACCATAATGCTGCACTAGTACCATTATCAATGAAATGAGATAGAGGACATCCCAAACTAGAAAAAGTATGAGGGATTCAACGAAGCACCTTCCCATTCTAAATACCACATGTCAACACAAAGAAGCGTTGTCGAGAGGCATCAACCCCATGCACTAGAACACTACTAATGCACAGGTTGGACAAAAGATTTCTTCAACATCCAACTACGGAGACACTTTCTAGCAAATAAAAGTAGCCACTTTGATCGTAGCGAGCATGACACATGAAAGAGACAAGCATTGTTAGAAAGTGTGGATTACTCGCTATGATCATGTGGATTACTTCAAGCCGATAAGGTTTGGATGGTCGTGTTAACGTCGCTATCCCAACGCCATTCATCATCCCCGTAGGAGAGGAGTACTTTATCTAGGATTGGTGTCCTCAAGGCACCCTTGCAGAATATATTCATCTTGGGGCATCGCGTGACAACAACGCGCTCCAATAGGGGGAACCTAAAGGTGCAATTCGTCGGGGATGCATTCTATTGGTTTAGTTGCCCTATTTATGCTCGTGTGAATGATGGAGTGTTGGAGTCGGGGCAAGGGAGTGCATATTCCTAGGCTATGCACATGGGGTGAAGAGATACGAGGCTATGGTGCATTGAGGAAGATTCACCCTATTTTATGTTCGGCGTTGATGTTACCTTTAACGAATCTGCTTTGTTTCGAAAGAGAAGCGAGGGATTAATTGGGGAGAAAGATCTCGGATGGTGTTAAAAAAACAGGTGGAGCTTTAGATAGACCCTAGAGATGTTCAAAGTGCCATAGATGTGACATAGTTTGCAGAGTCGCCAAATTCCATAGCAGTTGATAGTTATCCCAAGGTCATAGATGATGAAGTTTCGAGATGGTCAGCGGAAGTAGATGAGGTAGAGGGCGGTTGTATGCAGATATTAAAATAGATAATTTGGGTGTAATAGAGATAACTTCGGATATGGAGATGCAGAGAGAAACTGTTGGAAGAAATTCTATAAGTACCCCCTTGCTGCATATTATAAATTGTCTAGTCTCGTTACAATATACTTGGATGGAGGTGAAGCAATTGTCCCATGCTTCACATTTTAGTATTGTTGGTTGTCCGAATTATGTCATGGATAGTACTAAGCTTGATCTATCACATGCATTTAGAAAAATGCATACGATTAATCCGAGATATACATCATGATACTGTGAAGTGGATCCTCCCGATTTTGTTAGGGATGATAGACGTTGGGGTATGTTTAGGAGAATGTTAGTTCAGGTAGTATGGCAATAATTAGGCTTGTGAACCTGAGTCATGTGAGGAACCCGAAAGATGGTCGATGGCTGAGCGATTACGCCTTTACTTTTTGTTATTTGTGCTATGAGTTGGAAAGCGTCGTTGGAAGACACTATGGTCTTGTTGACGACTAATGCTGCAAACATGGTAGCAACAAAAAAAGTTGAAGAGGCAAGTGCGGTCTAATGAATTTGTTAGTGATGTTAACATAGGACATTCGTTGATGTAATGTTCGATAGCGATTAGAGATGTCACTTGAGGATCAAGTTAATTGGTGACTGGAATCTCTGCGTCAAATATAGCATGTCAAGAGAGGATGTGACCGAGAAGAAGTTTCTTGCGGTGGAGAATCCTGCAGGACATGTGGAGCGGCTTAATTCCTCTATACAAGTTCAAGTCTTGCTTGAGCTTGATGGATGTCTGTCGGGAATGTGCGCTCGTCGAGGCGTTGGGAAAGCAACATGGATGATGAGAACTATGACTTAGCTTCAAACGTCGAGTCAATGTGGAGATTGTTAGATAATGTCTTGAGTTTGAACTGTTTATGGATATATCGTTTTGTTACAAAAAGAAAAAATTAAATCTTGATAATATCCATGTTTGACGGGTTGACCAAAAGTTGGGCATACGTACAGTGGATATGCCACGAAGAAGTTTGTGTGGGTCCCAGTCAACGTTGGTTTTGGTTGACTACTTTAGGGGCACACATAAAGGGCAGAGGGGTTTCTTTTTGCATTGGCCGCATAAGAACGACACGAGTTCTTCGTAGTCAAGCCACAGTAAAAAGAGCAGTCGCGAGAAATAAAATAGAAAAAAAGGAAGGGTTTCTTGGCAAGCAACCACACGAACAGAGGGGGACACCACGGGCGGCACGAAGAACAGAAGCCGCACGAAGAAAAAGAACATACGAGACGTTGCTGGTTTAGCCATATGCAGATAAGACAAGTATCGAATTTTCTCTATGAGTTTTTCTGAGTGAATTCTCTGTGAAAGATTGTGAGATATTGCTTGTGAGTTTGTTTTGGGCTTAATCTAGATGCGGAAAGCACTAGAATGCATGAACGATTGTAACTCTGATACTCTTATTATAGTGGATTATATTGTCGGCTTTTCTCATGGACGTAGGTGCGATATTCGAATCGAACCACGTACTCTCGATGTCCTTGATTGTTCCTCGTAATTTCTCTGGTGATTTTCTATTAACTTATTTGCAAGATCCATTAGCGTTTTCGCATTATTATCTCGACAACTCAAAACCTAACTTTTTTTTTTCATATAATCAAAATCCTCTCTTCCTCTTGAGTATGCCGATCGAATACAAGGATAGGAAGAGGGGAATCCGTCAAGCTGGGAACAACAACACAAAGAAAAGAAGAGGTCGAGTCAGTTCCTCTACAAGTTGGGTTTGACGAGCAGTACTTTCGGAACTAAGCTTCTTTCGATAGATATCAACAGTTTGCCACCAGAAGTGTGCTGAAAGGCCGAAAGACAGAATTCCAGTTCTCCACGCGGGAAAGATTTCCACTTAGGCGATGGTTTGAATGGTTGGGGTGGATTGATTCTCCATTTCAAATGGAGCAAATTTGTACGAATGCTGTCAAGTCTAAGGTGGATGGGACTGTCATTATCGCTCATGAATCGGTCTTCGATGATATTTTCTCTATTGATGCTCATGATGGTTTAGGGATATTAACTGTCACTGATTCTTACATGGCCGTGAGAAATGGAACATTTATTAAAAAAGAAATGAGTGAGGCGATTAGTTCATGATCGTAATGTTCAAAATTTGGATATCATTATACGCATTCTCTGTTCGATTGCTGATATTTTTCCTGCTCCCCATTTTTGGACATCCAACTGATGCATCTGACGACCAATTTAAGCAGACGTTTGAGATTGAGAATGGGTTTGATGTAATCTGTGAGCGACTTGATACTCAGGTTAAATGTATTTTTTTAAGACGAAAGGACTAACTATAGAAAACTGCTAAAAAAGTCTTAAACTTACTGTAATTATGCCAATTCATTCTAAACGTTTTTTTACCAGTTAAGTCGTAAACCTTTTCCAATTGTGTCAATTTAATCTACACTTTGGCTGACATCTGACTTGCCGTTTGCGGCATTGACGTGGATAAATTTTTAATAATATTTAATATTTTAGTTTTTAATTTATCCCATATTTTTTCCTTTCTCTTTTTCCCCCATACCTACTACTACTGTGGTCGGCGAGCTTTGGCAACACAGGAGTTGGCTGGCCACTGGGCTAGGGCTGCGAAGCCCTCATCAACCACATCATCAGTAGGTAGAAGGTAGGGAAATAAAGAAAGGGAAAAAAATAAAAATATTAATAAAAATTTATCTATGTCAGACTTAGTCGGCAAAATGGACCGAATTAGCACAATTGCAAAAAGTTTAGAAATCAACTAGCCAAAAAAAAAAAAATTAAAGGCTGAATTGACGCAATTGCAATAGGTTTAGGACCTTTTTGGTAATTCTCCCGGACTTGTTATATGGGCTGCTCCCTTAATGTTTGGGAAATTAAGGGAAATGTACAAAATGCATGTTTGGATGGGAAGTGCAGAAGGATTGGCAATTTTGTTGAGAAAAAACTTGTGAAAGTTTGAATTTTCTCCCATAATTTCCTTCACACCTCATCTCAACTCAACCGGAGCAAAACACGGAACTACGGCAAATGCAATTCTGTTTTGAACCCAGACTAAGACACTACTTATGGGGCTACTAGGTTTTATGCCGAGCCCACTAGACACAACTTGCGAATTTCAATCTTCTTTGGGGTGATATTTAATGGGAGACAAAAAAGGATTGCCTCTGGTAATCGCTTCTCTTCATTAAATTTATCAACAATCTTTCTTTTAAGAGTTTCAACCTAGTCTTGAATGGTCCACAAAGTCTATGATTCAGTTCCCGTCCACGTCAACAATCAAAATTGTCTATGCCTTAAGTTTTTGGTCATTTGTGTCATGAAACCTTAAGAATGACCAAAAAAAAAAAATGAATATACTCAAGTCGATAATTTTTTTCTTATCTCCATGGCCTTCTTTCATATAGTACTTGAAGATTGGTGCAATTGGTTGGGACATCAGAGAATTTCCTAATCGGAAATTGGAAGTTATCTGTTCAAATATCACAAAATGCGTACAAACCGCTATGGGTCACGGCCACCCATTTGGACGTCGATGACGTGACTTAACCGGTTAGTAAGGTTTATAATATCTTTTATGCCCCTCTAGTAACTAGCTCTTTATGCTTATGCCCATGAATTATCAGAAAGCAATATTCACAAAAGTCCCCTAGAGTATTATAATGACATTAATTTGCCCCACTTTGTTGCCAAATAAGTCACCAATGCTGAAGGGACCGATTAAATATGAGTTACAAAATGGGTTGCCAGCTCTGGTTTCCAATAAAGTGAATTGGCAAGAACTAAAATTCAAAAAATAGCGGATCATATGATTTCATTTGTTAATGAGCTTTTCTCTTCTTGTCCAAGATGGTCAAACTCCAAAAATAGGACAAAAAGAATGACCAAACGAATGAAGAGTAGACAACTAAACTAAAGCTATGATAATTTCAGTAGGATATTACTTGCCGATCCACATTTTGGGTTGTGAACAGCTGCGGAGCTAACCTTGTAAACGTTTGTCCCCCAAAAAGAAGACGGATGAAGCTAACCATCCTGGCATGGATATCCATAATGTTTCAAATGCTGGAGCAATGTCGACACTATGTAAACTTGAAGAAAGACATGTGAAGCTGTGATTGCCATCGCAATGCTCATTCGAGAATACAGAAGGTGAAAAATGCTTCGATAAAGCCAAATCAAAATATGATTCCGCTGCTGTCAAACAAACAATCACTGTTATCTGTATGTAACCATCAAAAGAACCAACACTAAGTCCTGCATATTCTCAAAACGATGTCAACGATGTCCTTATACTCCTATTAGAAGTTGTAACACATAAACAACATCATGCTCAAGGAGGGAAAATAAGTCAAGAATCAACAGAAACTTTAATATCGATGCCGCTGTCGATCAGAGACATAACTACTGCTCTGATTTTCCTTCAAACTTGTCCCTCTCTTGGAGCATAGGAAGCATTGCAGACATAAGCTTCCCTTGCCCTGTCTGCCAAATTCCGCCAACGGCCAAACGAGCCAGTATGTTTGAATGAGCATTGTTATGGAAACTTCAAGGACACATGCTTATTTAGATTCATGGACCTCTTCCCCTTTTTTTTTAAATGTATGGCCGGCTATTGTCATCATCCAAATCCAAATGGTCTTCAACTCCAAAGAGACTTCTTGGTGCTAAATGAGGCTGTTCAGACAAATGAAACAAGTGAGCTTACCAACCGGCACAATCTTAGTACAAGAAAGACCTAGGAGACGGTGCATCTAATGCCTCATGAAAAATAATAGAAACTTACCCACTAAACAGGGTCACCTAAAAGCCAACACTCAATACAAAATCCCTATACATTTCGATAAAGGATAGAGCTTCTCCACGTTCAATTGATTATTTGCTCAACCTTTATGGTGCACCAGTACTATTATCAAAGAAATGAAGCACGTGCCCACTGTGAATACTACTTATCAGCATAAAGAAGCCATGTCGAGAGGCATCAACACCATGCACTAGAACACTATCAGTACACAGGTTGCGAAAAGTTTGCTTCAACATCTTACTATACTTTGATCGTAGCGAGCGTGACATTTGAAAGAAACAAACAATGTCCACAATACTTGTTTAACTACTGACACTCCTGAAGATTAACTAGAGAACTGGGCTAGCACCAAGCCCCATATAACAAAACCTCACAATCTTCGAACCTACATTAACAGAGGTTATGCGAAGCAATTAATCAAACAGCTAGAATGCATTGGTGGGTAAGTGCCTAAAACCCCCTACAAGTCGAATCATGTTACCCTACCTTCAAAAGTAAGTCGAACATCTTTTTGGAAAGACGAATTTCATATGAGCCAATATAGAACTCCAAGATTGCCGGCTTCTTCCTTTTGACACCGGGTTCGAGTAAACATGATTAGGCACGCAGATTTACTGAGACTTACTGAATTTGGTTTGAATCAATTCATGTCGACAATTTTTGGATGGTGGTATTGAGGTCGCCCTCCCAACGCCCTTCATCATCTTGGAGGGAGAGTTGGACTTTATGTAGTTGTGGTGTCTTCAAGGCACCGTTGCAGAATATATTCATCTTGGGGCACAGGTTCACAAAAATAATCATCAGCGATGGGAACCTGAAGGCGCACTTCGTGGGGAGAAGCTCTCAAGGCTTGGTAAACCTTCGAGTGTCAACTGGTGCAGCTTGGGGAAGGTGATCTCCTCTACTCCATTTCCATCGTCGGTTACAACGTCTTCCATTGCACCACAATCACTTAGGATTAGCACAGTAAGTTGCGTCAGACTTGTCACTGCCGAGCAAGTCGCCATGTGAACTAAACCAGTGCAGTCTCTCACTTCTAATTGCGTCAGTCTCTGGAATGAAGTGGGCGACGGAAATATGATTGATAATCCAGGGCAACCCCAAACGAACAGAGTTTCAATCTATTTGAGGATTTCAGCAATGGAGGAGCCATCTTTCAAGACTCGTCTCAGGTTATGCAGGTTCACTAGCGTAAGAAGCTTCAACTTTCCAAGTGTCTGGAGAGGTTTTTCCATGCCAGTTAATTCTCCAAAGGGAGTGGCTCCCCCATGTCCAAAAGCATCTTCTGGAAATATCTCCTCGAAGGAACAACAGCTCACATCAAGAGTTTCTAGGTTGGGGAATCCCTGGAGAAGTAAATTGGAGAGAGAAGCGACATTTTCATCATCGAAGTATACCAACTCCAGTCTCCTGAGATTGCCAAAGATGTAATGCTGCATCATCGCAACATCCTTTGGCGTTAATGTCAATTGCTCCAATTGGGGAATGACCTGTGGGAGGGAATCCTTTTAATTAGGCCACCAAAAGTCCAATGACTAAAATGCCCTTCCATTTAGGGGAAGAACAAAATAGACGAGCAAGCATCAATGACCGTTATTAAAAGGGATGTTGGTTGTTAATGGTGTGCCCAATCCAGTCATAATATGTTTCGTGAATTCGATTAAGAAAGTTATTAGTCAACAAAAGGAATATGTTTACGAGACAATTTTTTTAATCTACTTCGAGATTGACATGTTGTGTTTCACGATAAAATATATAATAAATAATTAACAATTATATTGGGGTTCATTCCTTCGAGAATTTATAACTCACTCACAATATGTTGTTATTCTCACAGATAACCAAAAGACCGTTATTCCAGCTAAGTCTTTAACAAAAATGATACTTCGGCTATATATAATTAAATCCGAAGGGCAAAATAAATAGATACGTACATTAACAAGTTCGTATAAAAAACTTAAGAGCAAAACTTACTTTTTCTATAACTCTAAGAAGAATGCATTGAAGCTGAACTGATGATTGGCAAACAGAAAAAAAAAAAAAAAAAGCTGATGGGAAATGGGAGAAAAAGCGATGAAATAAGATAGAGATTATATTTCAAACATTTGATGGAAAAGGAGTAAATAATTAAGGCAAATTGTTAATTCTTACAATAGCAAACTGAAACGTGTGAAACAAACCAATAGTACATAAACCCCCAATAAGCAGATGTTTCTAGTGTTCCGTGTAACTTCAAAGGCATTGATAAGCCACAAGAATAAATGTTGTTAGATTATTAAGTTGTTGGTGATCTTGAAAGTATAAAAAGATATTGGTACTCTTCAAAACCTACAATGTAAAAGGTTGGCCAGTGAAGAAAATCAGATGGCATCTCCATTTGACAAATGTTGGTACATCAACCCAATTAAAGTTAGTCATTTTAATAGCGTTGGTTAGCTACAAGAATAAATATTTGTTGACTATGAAAGTAGTTCGTAGTTTCTGAAGTATAAAGAAAAATAGGTACATTTCAATATCTAACAGGATGAAAGGTTGATTAGTGATCAAAGTGAGTTTGCACGTTAACGTGACGTATGTTGTTACGTCAGTCAAATTAAGGTTGGTAATTTCGAATAAAATTTGGTGATTCAAAGACATTGGTAACCACAATAATAAATATCGGTAGTTGTTAGTAATCTTGAAGTAAAAAAGAAATGTTGGTACGTTTCATAAATTAACAAGACGAGAAGTTGGTAATTGACTAAAATCAATTTGTATCTTAATGTGACGAATATTGGTACACTAATCAAATTCAGGTTGGCAATTTCAAATAAAAGTTACTGAATTCAAAGACGATGGTAAGCCACAAGGATAGATAGTTGTCGATTATTGAAGTAGGAGGTAATTTTGGAAGTATAAAAAAATGTTGGTGCTTTCAAAACCAGTAAGACAAAATGTTAGTAAGTAACAAAAGTTAGCTGGTATGTTAATGTGATGAATGTTGGCACATCAGTCCTATTAATGTTATAAGCACGACTGTCAAAGCAAATTAATCTAATAAGAATTTTTTTTTAAAGCAACAACTGGGATCGCTAGGATATATTCTAAAGAATATGAAATGGAAATTATAAACTTCAATCGGTCTTCATATTTTCAAGCAATTCACAAGCGTGGTTAGGTGAGTCTTAATAAGCAAGGAATGTTTAACAATTTCAATTTCAATTTCAAAACGAATATAACAAGCACAGAGAGATATGCATTTCAATCAGTGGAGACAAACCAGAGAGCTAGAATTCAGGATTGTACCTTTTCTACTGAAAAGAGTGCAGGTTGATTTTCGCTGGTATTAGTACCTTGGCTACTTTGGATTTCACAAGCGGACGAGAATGACCTTATTTTGCCACAGGATGCCACTGCCAATTGCTTCAAGAGTGGCCACGTTGAAGTACAACTATTCCTGTGGAAGCTCCTTAGTTCCGGCAACTCAAGTAATGTCAGGACAGTCAATCTCGGAAAGAAGGGATCATCTGCACTCGTCCCAACTTCTCCATCTTCCTCCGCTATAATCTCCTCCACCCCACAAAACGATACTTCAAGATTTTCAAGCTGGGTCATACTTTTCGCCACCGAGCTTGGAAATAAACTTTTGACACTCTCACATTCGGAAGCAATCAAGCGTCGTAAGCATCCGAAGGTAAGACCTCCTTGAGGAAGTCCACTCCACAGGTGCTTCATTTTTGGGAGCCGTGTCAAAACTAATTCTCTCAATTGAAAAGTGCTCGTGGAATGAGCTTCGCTAAAATTGAACTCTTGGACCTGAAATACCACTTCTAATGAACTACAACTGGTCACGGTTAACGTCTCTAGATTTCGGAAGCTTCCGAGGATAGTATTAGATGCAAATATGCATGCAAGTTTCTCACAGTGCTCCACTATTATTGTCTGGAGTTTGCTGAATGCATTTGAAGCAAGCTCATCAAGCCATATCTTCTCCACATTATCCATTTGCGAGATCTTCATCGACTCCATACTTGGAAACCCAACCTGTTGATTTTCACTTTAATTCATTAGAGCCGACTCTCTATCCCCTTAAAAAAGAAAATATTTTAATTTGAAAAACCGGAAACATAATAAACAGTATAGATATAATGGAAAGAAAAGAAAAGTAGATGCACGTTATTTTCCTTTTGTCATATTATTTTTAAGTGGAAAGCAGAATTTTTTTCTAATTAAATCCGTCGTCATGTTTGAGCTGAGCTGGAGCATAACCCATAGCTTCCTCACTTAGACAAGAATGTTCATTTTGCACATCATATGTTTCCCGTTACACACAATGGCCAATGCTTCGTGGATCTTGCACTTCAAAATCGAAATGAGGAGAATTGATTCGGACGTATCTTTTTTCTGTTCTAATAAAGAATTGATTTGGACGTATCTTTTTCCCCCTCTGAATAGGCGTTTCTGCGTCCTTCATCTCTCCCTAGTTTCTCTCTTTGAAATTCTTATTATCTGATTTTCCTCCACTTTACAAGTCTAAACCTAGCTTTCCACATGCTTTCGTTCGACTTTAGTTGGTATCGGATTTAGATCCGTACTTTATCAACTGGCATCTGAGCTAGATCTCTTTACCATTGATTGGTATTAGTTGGTTTGTGTACATCCTGTCGTTGTGCAACGATGCTGTGGACTTATTTTAGTTGCTACACTTGCATTTGTTTTCCTGATATGCTCATGAAGATATATGACATTCATGCCTCTTGAAACTTCAGCCGCCATGCCTATTGATTTGGAGCCACTCTACGTTTGGTATAACTTTCTCTTTGAATAATGTTGCAATATTTATTAAATCTGGTATATTGAAATTTGGAAAGATTAGGAGTTGCCAAGATTATTACGTCGATATGTGTGGCGATTACTAGTATCATGATTATCAAGTTATTCTAATAATTTTGACTGTGAGGAGTAATACGAATATTGGTGTTGTGACGCCACGAAAAATTGGCCCTCGGAATTGGGACCAAATTCAATAAAATATATTTTTATTGAATTTTTAATGGTATGAAATTTCAAATCGCAAGGACGAAAGTGGCGAATTTTGAACGATTCCGAAATGTCGTTCGATTTCGATTGGGTCTCGAAATCGTGGTCACCGCGACTTAGGATTTTTAATCCTTGCGCCTAGTCATTTCCGGACCGAACCTAGCCCGTGAAAATCCAATTTCGATCCCGATCGGTTGAGCCAAAAAATCTGTTCAACCCGATTTGTGAAATTACCGTTTTGCCCTTGGATATTATAGGCAAAATGACAAGAAAATTTATGGGATGAGATTTGTGGGCCCCACCTTCAGTCAAATCTTCAGACCACCAGTCAAACCGGGTCAAAGTTTTTTTTTTCTCTCTCTCTCCCACGTCTGCCCTCTTTCACCGATTGCTTGAGCCTCTTTTCTTCCTCTTCTTTCTTCATTGTGAGCGAAACCTTGGCTATTTCAAGCTACCTAGACAAACTACAACACCCACACAACCCACTCGATGCCACCGGACCACCGCCGCACCGCCGCAGTCGCGGAAAGCCGGCTGTAAGAAGCCTTCCCGACTTGCCTCTGTTTCTGCCGGGTTTGCGATTCTGAGTGGTGCGTGTTGTTTTTTCGAGCTGCCGTCGCCCCCACGACCATCACCTCAACCTCCAGCCACCTCTTCCGACCTCCTCCGATGTTGTTCCGCCGCTTTGCAGCCACCGTGTGAACCCCCGGAGAAGCCAAAACAGCCGCCTGACCCGACCTGCTCTGTTTTTGGCTTCTAAGGAGCTGGTTCCGTGCCCAATCTTGCTACTCGCCCGTTCCACCACCTTCCTCCGCCCAACTCCGACCACTACGGACTCCCCAACACCCCTCAAACCATCCCCAAAAAGCCTCTCGAAGCCCCGCCACTGCGGAGCTCGGAACAAGCCCCCGACCACCTCGCCTTTTTGGGTGTCTCGCCTGTTCTTCGTCTGCAGTTTTGATTGGGCTGTTGCCGCTGTCTGCTCCGGCCACCACAAGCCACCGCCGACCACCCTAGGCTGTCGCCCTCGACCTCTAGTTGTCCCACGCGGCCACCGGAAGCCGGCCGCCACCTGTGGAGCCGCGAATCACCCCGACCAGCCTCCCTTATTTCGAACCTCCGCCCTGTTTCGGGCGCCGGTTCTGTGCAGCCGGATCCGCCGCCTCCGGCCGCCCTCTGCCGCCCAGCTAGTCTCGAAGGTCGTCCTCGACTCGGAGGTGAGCCCCCTAGCCTTCCTCAAAGATCGCTCCCCGTGAGGTCGAGTTTTCCCTCAACTCAACCCCGGCCCCTCCGTTTTTACTTGTGGGTTCTGTTTTCCAGCCTTTGTCGCTCACCGGAGCTCCGGTCGCTAAGCCTAGCTGCTGCGTCGCCACGAGCTCGTCACTATTTTCGGCCGTGAACGGTGTCGCCGGTGAATAGTATTTCCGGGGTGAATAGTGATTTTGGCTCGACCTCGAAAATCGTGCCCGACACCGACCTCTGACCGTTGTTGGTGGGTTGACCCTAATCCTTGGTTAGAGCGCTAATTGCGCCTAGGATTAGTTAGCTAGTCGGTAGGATGTTTAGGTAGATTTGATTATGGTCGGATTAGTTAGCAACCCGGTTTAGGATAAATGGCCATAATCGATTAAATTAAAATTGTCTCGTGGCTAATTGGTTGCTAGACTTTATTGATTCTTTGTGATTTGATCGCGGCGAGCGAGCGATAGGTTAAGGACGAGCGATCGATTGGCGATTATAAATCAAAGCCCGGCTAATTAATAACTCGTACGAAATTGAGCCTTTATGTGGCCTAAGCAAATTGATTTATTCGTGTTAAATTGATGATTGGTTTGGGCAGTTCGCCTCATTGGAAGTGCTCATCGAGTGCAGTGGTTTGATTGATTCGTAATGTGATTGAAGTTTTGACATGTTCCATTGCCCGTGCCGGACGCGAGGTGGCTGTGAATTGTGCATTCATATGACCATGTGCAAGATCAAAGACATGTTTTAGCATGAAAATGGCATTGGGCCGAGTCGTTGAGCACGTTTGTGTGAGCATCCGGCCTAAATCAAAGAGAGTAAATTGATTGATGTGTCGGATGTCTTTGTATGGTCATATAAAGGAACGATGATGGGTTTTCCTGGCAAGTTAAATCTTGTATACATAGTACACACCGTGCCATTTTTATGGGACCACACGGCTTGCCGTAAACACGATAATCCATGCCCCGTATGGTACGTACGATTTTAAGGGATTATCGGATCTTTGGTCGCAGCTTGTGATGGACCGAAGCCCCGTATAGGGATGCCTACTTGCCGTGCCGTGCCGTGCAGGGTGACTTGGATACACCGGCTTGTAGTAGCCGTTGTTGAGAGGGAAAAGGAACGTGGCTCGGTCTGCGCCGGAAGAGTGCGGGGTCGCATTAATTGTGAGAGTCGATCACGCCGATTGCGTGGATCCTCATCATTGTGGCGCCGAGCGCGCGATCATCGTTAATAAATGGACTTATGTGGTGTCCAGGTGCATACTTGTGAGTGTGATGCTTTGTTCGGATGGTTGTCGATATGATTGTTGGGTCGAGTCCAAGCATTGCATTATGTGTGGCTTAAAGTCGGTAAGTGTGCATGTGGAAGATTATTAATTTGTGATGTGCTTCTTTGGATATATGTTTATGTTGTTGTTTTATGATCCTCGTGTTAGGATGTTATAGGTGAATCGGTGTCCTAATCGAACTTAGGCTTGATTCATTGAGATTTATATCTCACCCCGTCGTGGGTTAATATTTTCGGACCCCAAGTCTTAAGTATGCCTCCGATGCGTCTTGGCGTCTCGATGGACATGGATACATCCATTGAGGAGTTCCCTTGTAGAGTCCAGACAAAGTATATATTAGGAAAGGGACCACGGTTTGGGTAGATGAAGGGGAGCTTACTAGCAGCCCCATCGATATGAGGCGTGGTATTATCGTTATGGGGATATGACCACGGGGCCATTGAAGCCCTCGGAGATACCGAGACGAAATTCCTGTATGGTGCCATCCCCTGCTCATTTGGAGGGTGACACTGTGCATTCCCAAGTGGAATCTAGGAATATCCCGGAGAAATCCCCAGTTGTCGAAGAAGAGGTGGAAGTCATTGAGATATCTACTTCGGAGGAAGAGGAGGCGGAAGACTCGTTGGAGACAAACTCTGTTAGCCCATCGGGTACGATCCCGGTGAGGATGAGAAGAGAGTCGGATGGTAGTGTGCCGACTAGTAGGCGTAGAAGAAGTAGAGTTCATTTTTGGATGTCCTCTTAGGATAGAGGCATGGTAGAGGAGCCTAGAGGGTTATCTTTTTGTTTAGTCCCTCGTTTCCTTAAACCCCCTCTCCGGGTTGATTGTAATTAACCTTTGATGTTTTTGTATTATAAGGTTGCCTTTCGTCCCAAGTCATCTTTGTTATTTGTAGGGAGTTGCTTTGGCTTCCGCTTGTGCTTTGCATTTGCGTAAAATTTTAAATCCGTCTAGTAAGGGCCGATGGATCTCGGGAATCTTTTATGAGAACGGTCGTGGTGGGATGTTATCGAGCCCGAAGGGTTCGGGCGTACACAGGGTGACTACGATTATTTTGAATCCTTAACAATCTTGAAGAGGTTAAATTCTTTTTAATGGTACGAGAGAATATTTCAACAATTTTGGTGAGAATCGAATAGATTCAATGGAAAAAAAAAACTGTAAGAAAGACATGAAGACGGACAAAACTCAGTTTGCTAAATAGCAAACGTCGTGGTTAAGTACTCTCAATGTCTTGAAGATAAGGACTATGCTTATGAGAATAGTGAAGTGAGAGGAGTAAAATTCTACTGACTAATCTGGATTAATTTATTTAAAACCCTTCTGAAATTCAACAAATTCAGGAATGTAATTTCTCCTATTGATCATTCACAGAAGTGAAAAATTCGTGATGCTAAAATTTGTTATGAAATAATTAGTATGGCCTTATTCTTCCTAGGTGCATATCCAAATCTCCCTTTGTGGATTGTGAGATTATTCGGTGTGGAGATTGATGTATGACATGATTCTCTAACCACCTTGCTGATTTCTTTCTTTATTTAGTTTATTTATCAGATACTATTAAGAATTTAAGATACTTATCTTGATTAATTTCTCTTATTCTAGATATGCTTACTTAGTTTGAACTCTTGTTTTAATTACCTATAAATGTAGGTCAAGATACTAATTTTCTTCAGTTATGCGGATAAATTCATTGACTAATGAGTTTACTATTCGGTGTTTCTTCTTCCTCGCCCGAATTGATATTTCTCTCTCTCTCTCTCTCTCTCTCTCTCTCTCTCTCTCTCTATATATATATATATATATATATATATATATATATAGACACACACACAAACACACACACCCTCCTTTCTTGCCATCTGATTTCCCTTCAATTCTGAAACCTGCTATGCACTTTCGTTCTATATCATTAGTTGCTAACATAGGTTTTAGGACTCATAGTA